>CAJJDO010000172.1:110433-137584 GCA_905183005.1 Paramecium pentaurelia
TAATAAATATAAAAGATTGTTCATTTCTTGATATCATCAGTTTCATTAGTATTTTAAATAGCTTTAACAATTATTTCTTTGAATTCTTTAAATTCGATCTAATTAAAATACAATTTACTTATCCATCTCCATTTTAATCAACTTCTTATATAAGATCTTTCCATACTTTTTCTGATACCTAAGAATTTTAACCAAATATTTATTTTATTTCATCAATAGATATTGTACCACTTCCATCTTTATCAAATAATTTAAATGCTTATTCCAATCTTTTATCCTCTATTAATTTTACCTTATTAAAAGTAGCCAAAACAAATTCTATAAATTATAAAAATAATCATTAAATACCAGAATAATCAATACTACCATTTCCATCTTAATCAATTTATTTCATTAATTTATCAACTTCTATTTCAGCATCAGAATAACTCATTACTTTTGAATAACCTATTTATATATATAAAATATACCTATAATTAGTTCTTCCCTACTTAATCTACCATCACCATTTAAATCTAATGCTTAAAATTATGTCAATAATTCCTACTTTTCTTAACTAGTTGCTAAATAATTGACCATAAATGTAAGAGCTGCTTCTTAGAATTTCTTTTCAACATTAAAATTTTTCATATTATTTAACACTCTAGTCAATTAAGGTAAATCTATCTCTGGTTTTTTCACATAAGTTGTAATCCAATCATCTTATAAGGCATATTCAGCTGATATCCTTTTTTTAGGATCTCTCTCAAGCATTTTTGATATCAATCTTTTTGCTTCAACTGAAATTAATCTCCATTCTTCTGTATCGAATGAATAAAATCCTCTTTTCACGGCTTCCATAATTAAATTGTCATCATCTCCATTAAAAGGAGCAGTTCCAGAGAGTAAAATATAGAGAATTACTCCACAAGACCAAATATCACATTTTTCATCATATTTCCTTTCTAATACTTCTGGTGCAATGTAATATGGCTATATTAAATATAGAATTACAGTTCCAAGTTTTTAATCCATTTTTACATCTGGATCATAAAAACGAGATGTCCCAAAATCCACAATTTTGAGTAAGGCATTAGGCTTAGAAGATTCATATAGAATATTTTCTGGCTTTATATCACTTTTTAGAAATAATTGTAACCAAATAAGTACCGATGAACAATTTTGCTTTTATGCAAATAATTTACAGCACTCAAGATCTATTTCATAGTTTCTGCAGCCTTGCGTTCTGAAAATGAACTAGATTCTTAGATTTTATCAAAAAGCTCTCCTCCAGTGCATAGTTCTGTAACTATATACATATTTTTATTATCCTAATAAAATTCATAGATCTTTATAATATTTGGATGATCCTTGGATTAGAGAATGAAATATACCAATCTTTTAAGAATATCAACTTCTTCTTTTAGACGTTCCATATCAGCTTTTTTAGCCTTTTCTTTTGATATAATTTTCACTGCTCTAGTTTGGTTTGTTAATTTGTGAATACCCTTTCGAACTTCTCCATAAGCACCTAAAGTGATTGGAAAATGAGAATTACCTTTTCCTAAAGAAGGTTTTAGAAGATGATAATCTTATGAAATCTGTCCAATCTTTTCAGTTACTAAATTTAGAGATGTCACACGCAATTGAGATTTGTCATTAACTCATATATGGATTTAAGATATTACTATATTGAGGATTATTAACATCCGAAGGCTTAGTTGAACCACATCCCATTTTTTAATTAATTATTATAATCAAAGTAAAACTTCTCTTTAAAGATAATCATACAAAAATAGAAATTAAATTAAAGAGAAATCAATCTTCTATTTGTTATTCTTGTTTTAAATATATATATATATATATATTAAATATATATATATTACAAATATTACTCTGAATGGAATATTTTTGAATTATATTAATAAGTTAACAGTAAATTTAGAAGTAATATAATAATAATATCAATAGATAGAATGAAAAATGTAAGAGAAAGTAATTCATTTAGTAGATTCAAGACAAGACAAAAGTCAAGATCTAATGATCAAAATTCTTAGATTCTAAAATTACAAAGTTAATAATATGTTAAAAGTAAAACAACATGTCTATTATTAGAATTACCTCCTAAAGCTTAATAAGTGAGTTTCCATCTTTTACCAGAGAGCTATTAAGGATCTAAAACAAAATATATGGTTTAATAAGTCATTCAAGTATAATAAATTTCAATCATATTATAGAAACCTTCAAATAAAGTATTAAATGATACTCATAATTACTTATCTAGTAAGTATTAGGCAAATAAACTTATCAATAAAAATAGTTTTGTAAAGAATCATTCTAAAAAAATACATTCTATGAGTTATTATCATTGTAATTGATATATACAAATATATTTTTTAGATGATAGCATATAAAATGAGAATGATGAATTATGTATGCATTATAACAACTTGTCCAATGTATCTTTCAAAGAATATATGGATGCAGAAAGTATAAAATACAAATATTCAACATTAGCACGTGCCAACAAAATTTCATCTGATAAATCTTAAGAAATTATTGAAGGCAAAAAATTATTGAGTTTAGGTTAAACTGAAGAAGCATAAAAGTTATTCGAAGAAATTCTTTAAAACAGTAATAATCCTGAAGCAAGATATTTAAATGGTCTATGTCATTTGAGTAAATCTGAATTCTCAGAAGCCATTGCAGATCTTAGTCTCTTGATTTAACAATAACCACTCTATAAAAGAAATGCATATATTCTCTTAGCAATTGCTTATAAAAAATCAAACTGTCCAAACGATGCTTTAAATACTGTATTTATTATTGATTAAATCTAGTTAACTCTTTCTATCAAATAATTTAACAAATATTTTGATGCATATATATATAGAGGCAAACTTTTGTTGAAAATGAAATAATTTGATCGTGCTTTAAAGGATTTTACTTGTGCAGTTGAAATATAGCCAAAAAAGGCCATTTCTTATATTGGATAGGCTGATTGTTACAGATATATGAATCAACCAAAATTAAGTGTTTAAGCTTGTACTCAAGCTATAGAATGTCAAGATTCTTCCTTCAGATAAGCACTTATTAAAAGAACTCTTTTATATATTGATTTAAAAGAATATGATTTGGCTCTTTAAGATATTTAAGCTGTTTTGGAAGAAGATTATTGTGATTCTGAAGCTCTTTACATTAAAGGTTTCATTTGCACTAAAAAAAGTATATTAATTTATAATTTCTAGATTAAATTCAAGAAGCCTTTCTTGCATATGAGTAATCAATTAAACACAATAATTCAAAAAAAGCAGTTTCTAAATCTTTGTATGAAATAGCTAAAATTAAAATTGAGCAAAGAGATTTTTATGAAGCATTTTATTAATTAAGTCGTGCTGATTATTTAGATGTAGATGAGAAGATCTTAGAGAAATTTAAGATTTTTACTGATGGAGTTACATTCTTAATGAAACGTAAATTTGATGAAGGAGTAGAGACTCTTACAACACTTATTACCAAACATTAGGTTACAGATTTTTTGAAACCTCTTATATTTTAATATAGAGCTTATGGATATTTCTGTCAATCATAATATTAAAAGGCACTTAATGATCTCAATTAATTGACATCACTTGAAAAACCTTCTATTTATAATAAACTTATAGCTGAAGGTATCCTTGCTGCTGTTGCTAATTAATTTGAACAATCTCAAGGATTCTTTTTAAAAGCATAAAAATTAATGCCCAATAAAATGGAACCATATTTTTATAAAGCTACTACATTAGTTAAATTTTATAGTTATCTTATTCCAAAAGATGATATAGAGAAAAAAAATAAATTTTTGAATGATGCCATTAAATATATGGATATGGCAGTCAAAATAAATGAATAATCTAATCTTTTATTTTATAGAGGGATTGTTCTTTTTGCATAAGGAAGATTAGATGATTCCCTAATAGATTTAGATAAAGCAATAGAAAAATCAGAAGATCATGTAGCAAAACATTTTTATGTAAGAGGGTTGATATAAGCAAATAGAGAAGCATATGAACCAGCACTTAATGATTTAACAATAGCATTAAATTTAGATGAAAAACTTGTTGATGCTTATTTAAATAGAGCAAAAGTATTTCTATTATTGGGAGATAGGAAAAATGCATATTATGATGCTCAAAAATACAAAGAATGTAAATAGAATGATCCATAAACAGATATTATATTAGGGAATTTATTTTTTTAAATAGGAGTATATGAAGATGCTATTGAATCATATTCTAAAAGTATAAGTTCAGAAAAAAGTTTATAAGTTTTATATTTTAGAGCAAAAACATATATTTTAATAAAAGAATTAAATAGTTCTATGTTAGATTTATAAAAAATAGTTGAATAATCTAATGATATTCATGCAATTGTAGATTTAAATGTTTTATAGTAATTAAAAAATACTTCAACTGCAAATAATGATTAGAATATATTTTAAGAGGCTCTATAATGTGTAAATCAAATTTTAAAAAAAGGAGCAGAAGGTAAGATATTTAAAAAATCTGATATTTTGTTTTATAAAGGTTTATTTTAATTCTATTTAAAATAATATGATAGTGCTCAATAATCATTAAGAGAATCATATAAAATTAAAGAGGATCAATAGAAAAAGGAATTAGGATCTATGAATGATTCTGATTAATATATTTTAGATTAATTAAATCAAACTTAAAAGAAAGTAGAATTTAAAAGCAAACCTTTAGAAGAATTTGAATTTAGTGATAGAACTTATAATCTATATGAATATTACTTCAATAGATCTGCAATACATTTATTATTAGGATAGACTGAATCTGCACTTCATTATTTAGAATAATTATAGGAGAATATTTAATAATTAGAAATCTAAGAACATCTTTCATTATTTATTTAATTATTAAAGGATGATTAAAATCCTAAAAGTGAAATCAATTGTGAACTTTCAAAATTGACTGAATTTTTAATATTTCCTTAACATAATAGATTATGTTCCATATATCCTATGATTAAATTACCTTTAAAGAAATATAAATAAAATTTATAATTAAGATTATCTTTTTGTTTGCCAACAATAGAAATTCCAGAAATGAATATTAAATTTGATGATAAATTAATTGAAACAATTAGTGTATAAATCTATTTATATACAATTTTAGCCAACTGTAGTTGAAAATAAACCAGAAGCACCTTGGATTAAAAGAACAGCAGAAGGTGTAATATTTACTGATAATGTTCAAATAGTAGAAGATCTAGATCTACAATCAACAACAAGATAATCAAAAAAATAAACAGAAATTGAAGATCCAGAATTTTAATAATTTGAAGATTAATTAAATCATGCAATTGAAAAATATGATTATAGTGAAATAGATTAATAAGATGATATTGTTGAATAATAAAATTAAGCTTTAGATTTACAATAACTTAAACAAAATTTAATGTTAGATTCTAAAATTGCAGACAAATTAAATTCCATTCTATAAAAAAAAGCTTAAAATTGACTCATATATAAATTTATTTATTCATTTACATAAATGAGATTAATTCAAATAAAAAATACATATTTAATTGATCAGTATGTTTTAAAAGTATTTTATCGTTTCTCCAATATAAATTATTAATATAAATTTTATTTATATTTCTCCCATGTTTTTATTTATTTTCTTATATGATCTATTTCATAATCATCAAATTCTTTCATAGATCTTAATCCTGCTAAGATTTGATTTTATAAACTTTCTGGAAGATTTTAATATCTTTTTTCATCCAAAAAGAATACACTACCTTATACACTCTTTACAACAACTGTTAATCTATTTATATATATATATATATATTGATTACTTTGCATTACTTGTCTATTCTTAATCATATTCATTATCATATAATACTAATAATGATCTACCACAAATCACATCACATTTCTTTAATGTTTTTAATACATGTAAATGAGTATATGAAATTTCATTTTTACCTCTAATTTATTTATTACAATATTAATAGCATTTTGAATTTCTTATAACTTATTAATTTTAATTGTTATTTAAAGATAAATCAAAAGATTAATCTGCAAAATCTCTAGGTAATATAGGCTTAGTATTCTTATCTATGATTTTCTTATGTACTAAAGGTTTTAATTTATTTTCTAAATAATAATTTCTCGTTTCCCTTTTAAGTTAAATTTCCTCTACTATTTCAAATTCACCTTAAGCAATTATAATCACTCTATTTAATTAATCTCCCTTTCTTACTACACAATCTCCTTAAAAATATTTTTGAATTCCTAATTCTGCTACCAAATGTAATAATTGAGATGCAGAAGTATGTTAAAAAAATCTAATTTAAGATAAAATACTCAATTTGAATTCTTTATCTTTTTCTATAGATTATTTCAAAATCTTCTAAAATTAATCATTATCCATTCTTAATAAATAAGTTTATTCTCCACATGATATATGACTTGTTATTAATTTTGTTCTTTCATTTTTTAAAAGATCTCAAATTTATTTTACATAAATATACCTTTTAATTATGGATGTTCTTTAATTTCCTCTACCATATCTATAAATTTATTTGCAGAATATCCCCTACTATTATTTAATTATAATAAATTTATTTCTGATAAATCTTAACCATCAAAATAAGATTACACTGTCAAATATTCATATTCTTATAATTATATATCCATAGTCAATGTTTATTAACAAGAACCTCTAAGAATAACATAAAGATTATTGCTATTAGCACCTAATTGTAGAATTACTTTTCCAACATCATGAATTTCCATAGATGCTTTCTCCATTATTCCAATCCTGATTCCCTATCCAAATCTTTAAAAAAACTTATTTTTCAATAAAATTTTATCCATTGTCAAATAATTTCTTTCATATTCTTCCTTTTCAAATTCTTAAATTAAATATCTTAATTCATCCAAACTAAATACATTAAGTTCTAATTTCTCATAATCTACCTAATAATCCCATTAATCTACTTCCATAGTATCTGGTTCTAAATTCTTATACATAGAATTAACTTGTTCCTTTATTTTACTCAATTCTTCATTTGAATTTATTAATGGTTTATCTGGTTCCTAAATCAAACCTTATTAAATAATAGTTATATTTCTAATTATAAACATTCATACTCTTATATTTATTCATCATTATTTTCCATTTCTTTTTTGCCATATATAACAGATTTACTATGAGATATCGGCCTTTATTATTATGGTCCATATGATGTATGCTTAACATATTATAAATAACATACTAATTTTCTACTTAATCTGCCACTCTCCCTAAAACCTGTTCTTTATTTATTTCCAAAATCAACATCCATTGTTTTTTATAACTCTATTGTATAGGATTATAATTTCTCTCTTCTTGGACCAAGATAAAAAGAGTTAATAGTTCTATTTATTGTATTTATTGTAGTTGAATTATTCGTCTTACTTTTTGTCACACTCAACGAATAATTGCTTTCAAATTCCAATCAAAATTTTTACCTTTAATCATAAAAACTTTAACTATTCTGCCTTTGATTTGCAGATTCTTATGGTGTTTTATTTCGATTCTACTTGAAAGCATTTTTAACTCTAAGTATATTATACATCAATATTTCTCTTTTATTTATTTTTATATTATTGCAATATTAAATCAATCAATCCATCTTCCAGTATATCTTGCATCTCCATAACTAAGAGCCTTTTGAATATCTGATGGTAATTTGGGATAATTAGATGTCCAATAAGAGATTTCATTATCATTCATGAGATCCATTCCAATTTTATTAAAAACTGTTAGTCCTACAACTGCAAAAATACCCTTCATATATATAGAAGTTTAAGCACAATAAATATCCCCAATAAATCTGCCTAACTTTAAAATTATTAAGAATATTATTTACAAATAAACCAACAACAGGTAATCCCCATCTAATTCCTTTAATTTATTAATCTGTAAACTTTTTGGGTAATAATTATCCCTCTATTAATCAATATTAAATAAATACCTTCAGATTATTAAAATCTATTCAAAGCCTTTCTTAATCTTGATTGATTCTCCCAATCTGTATGATCTCTACCAGCATTAAGATTATAAAAAGGATTTCCATAAACTGTATATCTTGTAAGGAAATACTCCATTGATTATTATAATTATTATTTTATATATTCATAATAAATGATTAAAAGCAATAATCAATAAAAAATATAAGGATTCACTAATCTAAATATAACTATGATTAAATTTCATAAAATTATTGTATATATTAACATTTGATAAATTTCTAATCAACATCTTGTATACTCTCTCATATTATTTGAAGCCTTTGATTAGGTTTTTTTGATGGTTAAATTTAAAATAATATTTGAAACTAAAAAATAAGAAACTAAGATATTTTCTCTAAGTTCTATTCTAATCTAAAAATCTGGGTTAGAAATATATAATTTAATGAAGAAATTAGATTTTTAAATGAAGTAAATGTTTAAATGAACTAAAACTTTTTTTTTCTTATTTTTTTATAAAAATAGGCTAAATTTGTTTGTAATCATATGAAAATGATTGTTATTCTTTAATTTATTCAAAACTCTTAGGTAAAATTACATAAAGAATTCTAAATTAATAAATGTTTGTCTTAATTTATAAAAACACATTATTATTTAATCATTGAAATCATTCTTTTTTGTCTTAAATTAATGCTTATTAATCCTAAAAGAATGGCTAAATTAATAAAATATAATCATATACATGATACAAGGCTTAAGTACTTGTTATCCGTTTTGAAGGATCAATTTATAACAATTTCTAGTAATTCTAGGCAAATAAATACATTAATTAAATCAATAAACAAGTTATTGAATTTAGCAAACTGGGAATTGTTAATAAACCATTCATCTAAATAGTTACTTTTTAACTTCATACCTCTGTTTATAATATTTTTAATTAATGAAAATTAATGGCTTTCAGAGGATCCCATAAATAAAGGTTTATTAAGTGCAATTTCTGCAATAATACACCCAATAGACCACATATCTATTGCATAATCATAGGAATGACAATTTTGTAATAATTCTGGAGCACGATACCATAATTAAGTTACTCCTGCTGTTAGATTAGGAGACAAAACCCTAGATAATCCAAAATCAATGATAACTGGTTCATTATTTTTAACTACAATATTTTTTGGTTATAAATCTCGATGTATAAATTTTCTTTTATGAATGAATTCCACTGCCAAAAGTATCTTATAAATTATATTCTTAATTAATATTAAGTTTATATACTTTGAGGTGATATTCTTCATGTTTAAACTTCAAATACTCTGACAAATCCATATCGTAATAGTTCATAACCAAATGAAGTTTCTTATTTATAATTATTTAAGATATCAACCTAAATAAACTCAAAGTTTTATTACTTTATTATATTAGGATGTTTGAGTTAATTTAAGATTGAGATTTCTCTAAGAGCACAGCTAGGAACACCTTCATTATCCTTGAAATATGTCATATTTATTACACTTAATTTAAATTTCTTCAGTGCTACTATTTCTTCAGTCTAAACATCTTTAGCTTTATAGATGATTCCATAGGCTCCTTCCCCTATTTTCTATATCTTAATGTATCTCAAATTCTCAAAAGTACTCATATAATAATAAATTATATCTTTGATTCAATACAATATTTATGAATCACATATAATTCTGTTCCATTCGAATAAATTATCATAAATTTACATATTTATAATTCTTATGACCCCCTCAACTATTATATTTTTTTTTAAATTAGTATCAAATTCACACATTAAACAAACAATCAATTTAATTCAAAATAAAATATAAATATAATAGTATAAAATGAATATAAAATAGAATTCATTAAAATAATGTCCATTCTTCATAAAACAAATTAAATTACTTGATATTAAATTTAAAAATACAATAATTTACTAAAAATTTAAAAAGCAACCAAGTTTCAAATAATCAATTATTACATTAAAATTAGACTGAACTGAATGTCTCTATGATTTTTATATCTTTAAAGAATATTAATAAAACATAAATTTATTCAACATTACATTTTTTGATTATATATTATTTTTATGAGTTTCTAATAATAATAATTACAATAAGCATTTTTCGAATAATAAATCTCTGGACATTCTATATTTATTAAACTTAATGATGGCGAATTTGTAGCTAAGTCATACTCAATTGAAAATAATAATGAATAAAAGTATTTCTAAAAAGCTTATTAGTTTTTATGAATGGATTCAAAATATAGACGGATATTAAGAGTTCTTCTCTTAATATAATGGTGTAGTCATTCTAGAAAAAAATCAAGAAATATCAAAATAAGAAACAATCAACTCTTAATAAAAATGGTTAAATTCTCTCATTTCAAAGAGGTATAATCCAAATAATAAGAGTAAATATTTCTAAAAATATTTCTTAGAATATTTATTACTATAAAACTTGACTTAAAACTCTTAGAATTTGAGAATTATAGATCTTAAATTAGGCTATACAGTTGAAAAATAATCACATATATAGCGATATCAAGATTCAACTTCCTCTAAAATAGGCCTAAGAATTTGTGGAATGAAAATACAAGAAAATAATGAACTAGTTTTGTTTAAGGATAAACATTGGGGTAGAACTATATCTGTAGAGGAATTAATAGAGTCAATTAAGATTTTTTTTAGTTTAAAAAATAGAAATTGTAAGTTTTGTTATTTAAATTTAGAAATTTTAAAGGAGGCCATAGATAAAATAGAATCACTAAAACAATTCATTATTAGTAATTGTAAGCAAGTGATTTCATGGTAAGGAACAAGTTTGTTATTAATTTATCGTGATGATAATGATTTTAAAATTAAGTTGATTGACTTCTCTAATACCAAAATGGACCTAGAATCTACTCAAATTAATACTGAGATAATCAAAGCTTTAAATAGTTTATAGGATATAATAAAGCAAATTTGATATATGATTATTATAATAAATTTTCAGTTTTCTAGAGGAATTGATAAATATAAAAGAAAATAATCAAATCCATTAAAAGTTTTTATATTTAAAAATATATGTAAGGAGCTCCAGTGATTGTGGTGAATGCTAACACAAAAAGAGAATAGGGTAGAAAAGCTCAATTAGGAAATATCTAGGCAGCCAAAGCTGTATCAGATATCGTCTTGACTACTCTTGGACCCAGATCAATGTTAAAAATGTTACTTGATCCAATGGGCGGCATTGTAATGACAAATGATGGCAATGCAATTTTAAGGGAGATTGATGTTTAGCATCCAGCAGCAAAGAGTATGATCGAATTAGCAAGAGTATTTTAATAATTAAAAATTTAAAGGCTCAAGATGAAGAAGTTGGAGATGGAACAACATCAGTAATCATATTAGCAGGTGAAATGATGGTAGCAGCTAGACCATTCATTGAAAAGAATATTCATCCAACAGAAATCGTCAATGGATATTTCAGAGCCTTGGAAGATTCTGTAAAAATTTTAGATGAGATTTCACAATAAATAGATACAGACAAAAAAGAAGAAGTAATGAAAGCATTACAATCTTGTATTGGTACTAAATTTGCATTTAGATGGGGAACATTAATTAGTGATCTCTCTTTATAAGCAACAAAAATAGTTCTTAGAGGAGGAAATATTAATAAATTAAATTTAGAAATTAAGAGATATGCAAAAGTAGAAAAAATACCTGGAGGTATCCTAGAAGATAGTTGTGTACTTGAAGGAGTTATGATTAATAAAGATGTTACTCATCCAAGAATGAGAAGAGAAATCAAGAATCCAAGAATTATTTTATTGGATTGCACATTGGAATATAAGAAAGGTGAATCTATGACAAATATGGAAATGACAAAAGAATAAGACATGACTGATGCCCTTTAATAAGAAATTAATGAAGTTGCTCTTATGTGTAATGATATATTGAAACACAAACCTGATATTGTAATTACAGAAAAAGGTGTTTCAGATTTGGCTTAACACTTTTTATTAAAAGGAAATGTTTCTGTCATTAGAAGAGTAAGAAAAACAGACAATACAAGAATTGCAAGAGTTTCAGGTGCTACAATTGTTAATAGACCAGAAGAATTATAAGAAACTGATGTTGGTACATTATGTGGAACATTTGAAGTCAAAAAAATAGGAGATGATTATTTTGCATTCTTTGTAGATTGCTAGAATCCAACTGCATGCTCTATTATATTAAGAGGTGCATCAAAAGATGTTTTGAATGAAATGGTATTTATTTAAAATTAATATTAATTAGGAAAGAAATTTACATGATTGTTTGGCAGTTGCAAAAAATATTTATTAAGATCCAAAATTATTACCAGGAGGAGGAGCTGTAGAAATGGAAGTTAGTGCTAGATTATTGGAAAAAGCCAATAAAGTTGAAGGATTAGGTTAATTACCATATAAAGCTGGTATATTTAATAATTATATATTTAATAGTTGCCTATGCTTTAGAAATCATACCAAGAACTCTTTCTGCTAATTGTGGAGCTGATACTGTTAGAGTATTGACAGAATTAAGAGCTAAACATAGTGAAACTGGAGGATTATTTTTTGGAGTAGATGGAAATACAGGAAAAATTGCTAAGATGAATGAAATTAATGTTTGGGAGCCATTATCTGTGAAAAAGTATACTCATTCTTTAACAACTAAGATAAGTTTTTAAAACTGCTATTGAATCAGCTTGCATGCTATTGAGAATTGATGATGTTGTATCAGGAATCAAGAAGAAGTAATAATAATCAGGACGTCAAGGAGAAGAGGAACCATAAGAAACTTTTGGAGATCAAAGAGATGGTTGATAAAATAAATCAATAACAATATAGGATAAATATAGTAATAGAATAAATAAATATAATTTTTTTTAATTAAGGGAGTGAGTTTGTTTACAAGGTCAAAGGGATCAAATTTTCTAGCAAATTCTAAAATAGTATTTATATTTATGTACTTAAAAATTTAATTCTGATAATTATTTATTTAAGTTCAATTTGTAGACACATAATGGCATCTTAATTCAAGAAATTGGCACCTCTCCTCAACAGAGTTTTAATCTAAAAGTATGAACCTGTTACTAAGACAGCTTCAGGAATCCTTCTATAAACTTCAGATGAGAAATAAGCTGTAGGAAAAGTTGTTGAAGTATGAAATTTATTCTAGAAATTTCCAGGCTGGTCCAGGATAAACAGATTCAAAAGGAAATGTCATACCTACTTTAGTCAAACCTGGTGATGTTGTTTTACTTCCAGATTATGGAGGATAGAAAATCAAGTTGGCAGATTAAGAGTATTTCATTTTTAGAGATTCAGACATTATTGGAATTTTACATTAATGATTTCTATTATAATGTATAATAAGACATATTCATTAACATTTCACTTAGTTTTTCAATGATAATCTAGCTCTGTTTTAATACGAATATTAATAATTTATGTGTTTATATTTTATTTATTATATAAATCTTGAGTTTTGATGAGCACCTCTCTTACAAAACCAAAAAAACTTAAGTTGACAGATTATGAAGTATTTCAAACTCTAGGCACAGGTACTTTATAGCTAAATAGCAATTTTAGGTTCCTTTGGGCGAGTTAAATTGGCAAGGAATAAATAAACAAATAAATATGTTGCTTTAAAAAGTTTAAAGAAAGCTGAAATCATACGTTTAAAATAAGTTGATCATGTGATTAATGAGAATACTATTTTGGGCAATTTACAGCATCCTTTTATCGTATTATTTTCTTTCATTAATTTTTAGGTTAATTTTGAAGGATTCTGTTAAGATCCAAGATACATTTATCTAGTATTAGAATTTGTTTCTGGAGGTGAATTATTTACTTATTTGAGAAGTATAGGAAGACTTGATACATAGCATGCGGGGTAAACAAAATAAATTAATTATTTAGTTTTTATGCTTCTTAAGTAGCTTCAATTTTTGAATATCTTCACTCAAAAAATATAATATATAGAGATTTAAAACCAGAAAATTTATTAATAGCAGATGATGGTTACTTAAAATTGACAGATTTTGGATTTGCTAAAGTAGTTGAAGGAAGAACATATACACTTTGTGGAACACCTGAGTATTTGGCACCAGAGATTTTATTGAATAAAGGACATGGTAAAGCAGTAGATTGGTGGACATTGGGCATTTTGATATATGAAATGAATGCAGGAATTGATCCCTTTTCTGATGAAGATCCTATGGCAATTTATCAAAAAATTCTAAAAGGAAAGGTGAAATTTCCTAAATCTTTTGATAAGTATTTAGTAACAATAATATAGAAATGCTAAATCATTAGTAAAACATTTATTAGTTGCAGATCTGTCTAAAAGATATGGAAATTTAAAGAATGGTAATTTCTATATGATTATATATAACTAGGGGCTGCTGATGTAAAAAATCATAGATGGTTTGGAAATCTAGATTGGAATTTACTCACTTAAAAGAAATTGCCTGTTCCTTATAAACCTGTTGTTAAGTAATTCTTTAAAACAATCTCTTAAGAGCTCCCAATGACACTTCAAATTTCTCATCATATCCAGAATCCGATACTTAAAGTCCAGCCCTTAAACCTGCAGATGATCCCTTCCTTGAATGGTGATATATTCATTAAATTGAATAAATATATAATAAAGAAAAATCAATTTCAATATTATTTTTTTAGCTTCTCAAGTAGATGAGAAAAAATAATCTTTTTTTTAATTTAAAAAGAGTAAAAATTATTTTGTTCTCAATATTTGATAATTATTATATACTATTTATTATTTGGATTGTTAAAATATTAAGTAGGTTTAAATAGAATAATTAATGATAAATAATTAGTTTATTTTTGAATTAAAGGGATAGTTGAATAGTCCAATCATAAATTTATTATTTATAAATTAAAAATTCAGTACAATAATAGTTAGAGGTATAAATGAAATTTAATTAATTAATTTCATATTATAAATAAATATCTTTTTATGGGTTGTTCTTCTTCAAATGTAAAACTGTCAATTTATAAAGTAGAGTGCCGATGTTAATAATCCTGGAAATGCCCCTAAGGCTGAGGTTATTTTCATTTTGGTAATGTTTTTTTTTAATTTTTATAGGGAGGTCCTGGATCTGGTAAAGGTACACAATGTGAAAAAATGGTTAAGGATTATTGTTTTTTGCATATAAGTACTGGAGATTTGTTAAGAGCAGAGAGATAAAAAGGTGATATTTCATACTAAAATTAGGTGGACCTGATGCTGAAGAATTAGAAAATATTATGAGAGAAGGCAAATTAGTTCCATCTGATACATTAGTAAAGTTAATCAAAAAAGTATGAAGTTTTTAATAATTTTGAGGAAATTGAATCTTTGGGAAATACAGGAAGATATATATTAGATGGATTTCCAAGATCATAAGATAATTGGTAAAGTTGGAATAAAATAATTGGAAATTCTGTAAATGCAAGATTTTTGTTGATGTTTGAATGTTCTGAAGCAGTAATGGAATAAAGACTTTTAAAGAGAGGAGAGACATCAGGTCGAGCAGATGATAATGCAGAAACAATAAAGAAAAGATTTGCCACATTTATGAATGAAACACAACCTGTTGTATAAGATTTTGAGAAGAGGAATATGGTAGTCAAAATTAGTGCTGAAGCTACACCAGATGAAGTTTATGAAAATGTTAAAAAATCATTAACCAATAAAGGTGTTTAACCATTAAAACGACCTGAAGTGTTATTTGTTTTAGTAATATAGTTTTTAATTTCAAGGGTGGACCAGGATCAGGAAAAGGTACTTAATGTGCTCGAATTTCTAAAGACTTTTCATATGTTCATTTATCAACAGGAGATTTATTAAGAGAAGAATAGAAAAAAGAAGGACCAATGTAAGCAGAACTAAAATCGATTATGGAAGCAGGTAAACTTGTTCCATCTGATCTTGTTGTAAAATTGATGAAAAAGGTATATATTTGTTTTATATAAATAGGAATTATTAAGAAGATAATTTAAAGGAAAGTATTTATTAGATGGTTTTCCTCGTAATTAAGAAAATATTGATTCTTGGAATAAAATTCTAGCTCCTTTAGTGGATGTAAATTGTTTACTTTACTTTGAATGTTCTGATGCTGAAATGACTAAAAGACTTTTAGAGAGAGCTAAAACTTCAGGAAGGGCAGATGATAATGAAGAAACAATAAAAAAAAGATTAACTACTTTTCATTCTGAAACAAAACCTGTTCTTGGAGTATTTAAAGATTAAAGTAAAATTTTTAATATATTTAGATAAATTGAAGGTCATTAATTCTGAATAATTGGTTGATGTTGTTTATTCAAATGTTAAAAAGTAATTTAAAAGTAGTGGACTAGCAGTAACTTAAAATGGTTAAAGACCTGCTAAAGGAAAATATGTTATTGGTTTGATAGGGGCTCCTGGAACTGGAAAATAAGTTCAATCTTAAAGAATATCAAAAAGGTTTGGATTTCAACATTTTTCAACAAAATTGCTAATTAGAGATGAAATAAAAAAAAATACTTAAGATTCATAAATAATAAAAGATTGCTAAAAAAATAATCAACCTATTCCAGGTAAAGTAGTTGTAAAATTAATAATTGCTGCTATTAATTAATCAAAAGCTGTAATTTATTAATATATTTTAGAGAAAATTTATAATTGATGGATTTCCAAGAAATGAAGATAATCTAAATGCATGGTATGCTTAAACTAATAATCCTATTCGATTAAAATATATAATGTGTTTTTCATGTTCATAAGAAGTACTTGACAAAAGAATTGCTGCTGATGTTGGTAATGATAAAATTAATCTTAATATAGCAAAAAAAGATTAGGCTAGTATTTAAAGGAAAGTTGAAATATTAAATAATCAAACAAACTAAATTATTTAAATGTTTAAGAAAGATGAAAGACTTATTGAAATAAATACAGAACCTACAATTGATGAAGTATTTGCTGAAATTGAAAAAGTCTTCAATGCTAAAAAGCTTGATAGATGAGAAATAATAATAAAATATAAAATAGAAATATATAATCTATTAGTTGTGTTTCCAATTAATTAGAATTATAATTATATAAATCAATTATTATTTATTGCAGCATCTATGAATGAATTCCATTCAATAGCATTGTATCTTTATAGTTCTATGGAAAGAAATTTAATTTTCTACATAATCTTCTCAATTTAATTTGATTCTTCATGAGAAAATTATTACTGTGGAATTCCTAAAAGCAATTTTTCAATAATATTATAGTATTCATATGATTTTGAATGTTGTCTTCTCCATCCCTAGAATTCCTGTTTTAAAATCATAAATTATTAATAAAGTTTTGAAGAAGTATCATTTAACATAGGTAAGAAATAAAGACAAATATTTCGATCTTCATCTTCAAGATGCTTTAATATGATTAAACATGGAATAGCTACAAAAATATCACTATCCCTGCATTCTAATTGTTCTTTAAATTATTTATATTTTTCAGCTGATGTTTCTATTATATGAGAAAACAACATTAATTGAGTGTATCTCTTTGGATCCAATAAATAATTTAAGCCCTTTTCCCATTATGTTTCATATTCAACCAATATATCAACTAATTCTTAATTATTTTTTAATTGAGGATCGACCATTTCAATATTACCTTCATATCTTCTCATCTATTCTCTGAACTTTTGGAAACTTAACTATTATAACAAGTCTACTTCATTTTGATGCTATCAGCAAGATTTCTCACAGCTTAAGATTACTCTCGTGTAACTCTTCTGGTTATACCTTCAGCTTCAAGTAGGATATTTACACCAAGATCATCCCTTCCTTTACCTTCAACATTAGCGACCGAATTAATTTGTGCTATCACTTTGCATAACTAGCTTCAGTATGTGAGTTACTTCAGCTTTTTATTGTAGATAATTCTCACAAGTTACAAGGATTCTCCCCTTCAATTTTTCTCGTACTTCAATAGATATCATTTCTTTATCAATTTCTATTGCTTTTAGGATAAATCGTCTTGCCTCTGCTTCTATTTACATTAACTCTTTCACATAGTACTAAATTATCAATTTAAAGTACTTTCTCAAAATTGACCCAAATGATATCGAAATTCTCCAACAATAATTGAATTTCAGCCTTCAATTTTGAAGAAGAAAAATCAGGACTTTCTTATCCAGTACCCGAATAGGTGTATCTAATGACATGTTGAACTTTATAAAAAGCCTCTACTAACCGCACTCCAGCTTCTAAAACATCAGTTGAAAACGCATATTTTTCAGAATTTACCCACAAATAAGGAAACCCTAATATTTAAATGTCTAATTGTTACCTTCCTAAGCACTATCAAGAATTTCAGTCAAATAACACAACTCACCATCTGTATATAGTATTTTGTAAGCTTTTGAGAATGTGTCTCTATATTCTCTTGATACTGCACTCACTTTATACACCTGTGAGTTAATTGATCAAATACTTTACACATATTTTCAAGATGGTACAGAAATTTCTTACAACTATGTTATCCTTCTGGATTATCTAAATCGTATTTCTAATAGTCTCTCTAAATTAATTAGCTTTAGCTTCTATACGCTTTTTCCAAGGCTTCATATTCTTCTGATCTTCATATTTCTTTACAATTTTACCTCTTAAATTCCTCTAAATCAGTTAATGGTCTAGGAGGAGCAGTCATACATCTCTTTTATATAGATTCTTCAAAGGATGTGGCATCAGAAACTATAGAATATATTACAACAGCTTACTGTCATCGTCGATTTCCTAAAAATGCTAATTGAGCATTATATTTATTTATGAAATTAAACTAATTTATAGAAAATAACTACTATAAAATATATTATAAAATAAAATTAGATTAGTAAATATATCCAGCAATTTACATTTTGAATGTTCAAAAGAAACAATCAAATAATTACATTTAAATTTTAAACCATTTTTGAATTAGTTTTTGTGTATTAATTAATAAATTTCCTTCATTAATTATGCTTTCTATCATTTTCAAATATACTTCATAAAACCAACGTTTATAAAGTTGTTACAAACTCCTCTTAAGCCTTAAGCATTATCCTTCTTGTTTTGATTATGTTAGTAACTTTAATTTATATTTTGCAATACAATAATTAGAGATTCTTCCTTAAGATAGGGGTATTTATAATTAAAAGAAAAATCCAAATAAAGTTTGTTCAACTGCTCCTCTTTTCCTTATATTAAAGTTAAGAGAAATTCTCCTTGTACATTTGCTATATAAGGTTCATCAGATTTATAAAAGAAGGGTTTAGTTCTATCAACAAGGGTGACGGTTTTCTTTTATTACTTAATAAAGGATAATTCAGCATACTTACTCAAAGAGGAATAAAAATCCTCACGTATGTTGTGTTATTTTATAATTGCTATATCATCAGCTTAAATAAAATAACATAAAAAAGACAAAAGTATAATCGAAGCATAAAATAAGTAAATATATTATCTATTATAACATAATAAAATCAATAAAGCAGCAGTGAAGAAAATGATAAGAAATTACAAAAAAATAATTCTTACTTCAAGATCAAAACTAGTAAAAGTAGCATATAAAATCTAATTTAATTGCTTTACCTTATTAATATTCAAAGAAAACTTTATAAATAAATAAATAAAAAATAAGGCCAAAATAAAGTAAATCATTTCAGAATCAGAGTCGTCTTCTAAAGATCTTCCAATTAAAAAAATATAATAAGTAAACATAATGTCATTTGTAATTTAATCTGGAGAGGAAGAAATAAAAAATAAGCGAAAGAATGGAGAAAAATATTTAATGAAGGTTCCTAATAATCAACCCATAAGTAGATATCTCAATAAAATAATTTGAGCACTATTTAATCTAATTCACACAAAAATTCTTAAGAAAATACTCAAGAATAATAATTGCAACAAATAGGTTCAATATTTTCTACAATATAGCTAAATGAATATATCAATTTACCTGTTTAATATATAAAAGATGATTCTACATTGATTATAAAAATGACGAAATACTTTTTAAGTATTATAATTTAGATATTGAAAAATGCTAACCTGTTGTGAGTGATTTTTTATAAGGAAAAGTTGAAAAAAACTGTTAATAAGATAAAAAATTAATAATTTAGATAAATAGAAACTAAACATTGATAATATATTATAGAGAATTGAAAGAGTTGAAAATTCATTTTTTAGCAATAGAGTCACAAACTAGAAAATAAATCATAAAATTTTTGTCATAAGATTCAGATAAATAATAATAAGTATCATTACAGTAATTAAATAATAAAATTGATGATATCTAATAATAAGAAAAGGAATTTGTTATAGATCCATTTGGCATTGGCTAATAAATTAATTATTATTATAGTGATAAAAATTATTCAAAAGATAATTTTATTTTATAACACTCAGCTAAAGATCCTGAAAAATGTATATATTTTTTAAATATATAGTTATGAAATTTAAATTGCTATTGAATTTTCCAAAAGTAAAATTAAAAATTAAAAGTGAAGAAGAATTATTAAAAATTGTTGAATTATTTTTAATTAAAACCAAGGAAGATTTAGTCAATTTTGAATCAAAGAAAAATTAAGAGGGATTATATATGATTAGAAAGAAATAAATTGTATGAGAATATTTGAAATAATAATTTATTTATAAATGATTAACTTAAAAATAATAATAAATAAATGCTTTTTTGATTTTTATAAATTTCTTATTAGATTTTTAAAATACTACTCATAAACTTGATGGTCTTTAATAATCATTAATAAACGTTATCAAAATTGAAAATTAGGATGAATTTTTAATTATTTTTAAATTTTAAATACATTTAAGAAATTATAATGTTAAAATATTTTCAGATAATATAAATTTGAAATAAGTTCTAACTTATTTATTTAATTAACTTTTTTTTCCAGATAAGATATTCTTTTTTTTTAATTAAATTATTTAGATTTAGATATTTGTTAATTAAAGTATTTCAAATACTATTTAAATATATAATTAATTTATATAATTAATTTATATTTATATTTAAGATTGCTATTGCATTATTGAAGCAGCATAATAAAATAATAATTTAATATCTGATATATTTTAATGATCAAGCTAGATCAAATCCTTCTCCTCCTTCATTTAAAGCTGTTTCTAATTATTTCCTTAAAGTTTCTTCGTTGGAATAGGCAGGTAGGTCTAATACACGAGTGCTATTTATTAAATTTTAGTTATACCATGTATGCCCTGTTGGTAATCTTGAATCAATATCATTTTATTGATAATTTGGTAACCTTATTGTAATTCTGCACTCTGGATTTTAAAATCCTCCAACAGGAAGTTTTGGGTGGCCTTAAATTTATCTGATTTTTACCTGTTGCAAGACTTAAAAACTTAGCTAGCATATCTTAATTAAAACTCCTCAATATATTTTTTAACCATCCAATCACTTAATGTTGGGCAGTATAACCTTGATATCTCAAAGTTCTTATAAGATCCTCAACTAATGATTTTTTATATAAATTAATACCATCTATATTTGATTCACCACATAGTAATAATTCTAATTAAATCGAATCAAAGATTTTAATATCTTCTTTTGATATTAGTGAATAAAATCCATCTTAAATGGCTTTAATTTAATCTTCAATATCTTTTGCCATAATTTAGTGACAATATTTTCTTACATAATCTTTTTTATCATATTCTGTAACTTCAATATCTTTACCCCCAGGTTTAAGTTCCACATCTACAGGTACACCACCTTATTTAATTGTGTATGCCCAAAACAAATTCCAACTAGAATCAATTTTCTAATTATAGATAAGATCGAATGTATTATTCAGCCCTTCATCATAATTTTGGATATCAGCTCTGGATAATTTTTAGCCTATAATATGTTTAAACATTGAGATTGGAAATTAGCCATATATAGGAACTTTTGTTAGAATGGCAATAGCAAAAATCTTTCCAACAAATTTAAATTTGTTAAGATGATCAGGATCACAAGATGATTCCCTATTTATTATAAAACATGTATTGTCTGAATTAGGTATGAATAGTTTATATTTTTAATCTACAATTTATTCTGAAAGTTTGTAAATCCAATCTTTCGTCAATCCACCTGCATCAATTCCCTATTCCCCTTCAAAAATAATTTCAAATTATTCTTTAAGAATATTAGGATCGGTTATGCTTTTAATTTTTATGTATGAATCTTCGAAAATGTATTCTCTCCTTATTCTAAGCATTCTTCCTCCTCCAAAAATTTGTTATTAATTCCTTCCATTTATTTATTATTTTTAATAAAAATAATCTTTCTTATTTTAAAACTTTATTACTTGAGGATGATACGTAAAAATGCCATCTAAAAAATCATTTTCAAAAAGATAATCATTCCTTCTTTATTGATTTTATCTAATAGTTCTATAATAAGTTATCATTTTGTAAATTTACTCTTTTACTATTTGATTGATGTATTCACTGCCATTTTAACAAAGTATATTAAATAACCTTTCAAAATCAATCAAATTTCCTATTGATTCTGTTTGTGAGATTTCTGGTTGTGAGATTTCGATTGAAGATACTTTTAAGAGTTGTAAATTTTAATTTGCAATTGGATGAATAATTTAATGACATATCAAAAATACTTTTAGTATTGGTAATAATCTCTAGTTATATCTACAATCATGTAAATTCTAAATCTAAGATATTAATTAATCTAAAATGTTAAATAAGTCTTATATTTCATTAGAATTAACAAAGATTCTGCATTACTCCAATTGTTATTCATCCTTGGATGCAATATAAATCATCTAAAATATTTTTTCTACTTCATTTAACTATTTAAATGTTTACTCAACTTATTATTAATTCAGGAATTAATTTGTATAATATTCAGAAATGCTAATAATTTAAAATTTCATATATGACATTAATTTATACGCATTTTTATCAACATTCCATAGATTAGATATAAACTTCATACAATTAGAACTATTTTAAATATCATCCTATTCAATCATAAAATTATATAACATTTTAACCTGCTCTGGAGCTAATGTTAATTGATATTTTTATTCTTAATTGGCTAAAAATTAAAGGAGTTGTTTCAAACTATTGCCTTTTAATTTAAAAAGTAGCCCAAAAAAATCTTTAATATTTTCATCTGATATATTCTATTTTGAAGTTGATTGTAATTAAAGTAAAAGTTTGAATGCTTTATTTTAGATAAAATTTGAGGAATAATCAAAATCTCTTATTATTTCATTTCTCGAAAGTATAAAAGTTTGTTAATCAGCATTTTCTTAGATTTAATTTTAAGTAGTCTTTTTTAAAGTGTTAATGGCAGCTTAGATTATTTAATTGTTAAAATTTGCTTTTATTCCAAGACTTATTAAAAGAGTATTTATGTAATCATAATTTGAGCCAAAATTATCATCTACATATAAGAATTTTAACAGAAATTATATTAATTATTAATCTATTTTACCTAAATGCTTTAGGGTCTATTTTCTATTATTCAATACAGAATTAACAATATTTTTTATTTATAAAAATTAAGGTTAAATGTTCTAACGTAGAGGTGAATTATTTGGTTATTATTGTTACTATTAATTTCCATATTCCATTTAAAAGTCATAATTATTTCGTTGATTTTATCCTAGACCCATTTCAAAATTTATTTGATCAATCATATCTTCGTTTTCCTCATCATCATCTACTCCATTATTGTTTATATTTTGATTTTAAACGTTTCCAAAATTTTAATTTTAATTTCTATTGAGGTTAAGTTATTGATCCATCATTCCTAATCTAGGACCTAAAATGATCCTATTAACATTTGGTAATTGATTCATCATTCCTAATCTAGGACCTAATTAATTTCTAAAAATATTTGGTAATTGATCCATCATTCCTAATCTAGGAACTAATTAATTTCTAATAACATTTGGTAATTAATTAATATTCTCTTAATATAAATTCAACTACCATCGATTAAAATTAGGCATCAGTTAGGCATTATTTTATGATGGTAAAATTTGTTTAAATTCTTGTAAGGATATTTAAAATTAATATGGAAAACGTAATCCTTAAAATTTAATTGTTCTATATATCTAATTTTCTAATTAATCTGATATACCATTTATAAACCCATTATAACTATTATCAATATTTTAATTATTTTCAGGTTCTTCTTCGATAATGTACTAAACATCATCTGTCCAATAATTTAATTCTTCTTCCAATTCTTTATCAAAGATTTCTTAAGAATCAATTATTAAAGGAATATTTAACATTTAATGAATATCTGGTTCCATTTGTTAATCAGCATTCACTTAAAGTTGGCTATTTTTAATCGATAAAAAAGGCCAATTTTATAAATAATATTAAAATTATTCATTTTAAGAATTATATTCTTAATATCTTTAGTAGGTTTAATCATTCTAAAATACTTAGTCATTAATTTCTATTGGATTTATTTGTCCTATGATTCCTAATTCCATTTAATTAACTGATAAACTATTAGTAATTACTGGTTCTGTCTTTTCTAAAAGTAAGTTTGTGGCGACTTGATATAAAATATTCAAGGTCTTAATCATAAAAAATAATTAATCTCTATAATTAAAATATCTATTAATATCGCAGTTTTTAATTCCTTCTATGTATATTTTTAAGGTTAAATATTATATTATGCAGGTTACAAACAAATTGGATATATATTTTCATTTTAATAATGTTATAAATCTAATTATTGATTTGTTTTTTAGACTTCTTCTTTGTTTTCTTAATCAAAAATAGTTTTCTTTATTTATGCTTCTATTTATGCTCTTATAATGATTTTATCATAAATTATGGCTAATGATAATTTTGAAAGACTTATAAAATGATTATATGAATCCCCTTTCACTTTAAATACTGATTACAAACCATTCATTTACTAAACAAATTGGTTGATACATGATCTATTTTTTTAAAAAACTTTAACTAGGATTTCAATACATATCTAAAAAGTAATATGATTTTAAACATTCGAATCAAGTGTTTTTTAGACTCCTACTAATATTAGATTCAAATATTCTTAATTTTTTGTTATTAAATTACTTAAAACTGCTAATATAAAATTTACAGCTTTAATTGTTAAATCGTCAGCAACCTAATCTAATAAAACATCAAGTAATTTAAGTAATTCCTTTGCTATTGAGTCTAGTTATTCTTATTATTATTATTATTATTATTATTATTATTATTCTAACTATTATTATTATCTTTATTATTATATTTATTATTTATAAAGCAAGCTTAATACTAAAATAATACTTTATAAGTTATAATCAGGTTGGTTAGACATTTCAATTTCAACTCCTTAAAATTGTAGACTTAGGTTAAATTACTTCTAAACAGATAACTATAAAATGCTTAATATTTCTGATAAATTAAGTTGTATCTCAAGTCCAATCAAATTATTAAAGTTTGAAAATAACTTAATATTTTCTTTAAGTTGTAGTCTTATTGATTCTTATTAAGCTTTGATTTATTGGATAAGTAATTCATCACTTTATTGAGTTAATTTACCTTCTACTTCAAGTCTCTATTAATTCAGTGTCATAAAATCAATAAATTAACCCGCATTTCTTATTCTAGGATTTTCCATAAGTACATTATTTATTAATTAACTTTAGTACCCCATTTATTCTAGTTGAATCATTAATTATTCATGAATTCTATTTTGGGAAATGCCATCAAAGTTTTTTAAAAATCCTGGCCTAGAAATAGAATTTGCTTGTTATAATAAGAATATCTGAATTTTTTTTATGTTCTCTTGTGATGAATTTTTTGTTATTTATATTAGAGAACCTATATCTGAAATTATTTTAGATATAACTAACAAATCAGTTCCTTATGTAAGAATATTAGGAACTCTATATAAGTATTCTAAAATTTTATTAATTTCATCCCCTAATTAATTTATGAGTTATGTGTTTGAGCTATCCGTGTTAATCATTAGAATATAATTCTATATAACATCTTACAAATGATTTCCAAATTGTGAGTCAATAATAATCTTTTCAATATTTTAATCTAAATTAACTTAATTAAAACTATTATTTATTTTTTTTAGTAATTAAAGAGTCATAGTGGGATGATTATTTGATTCAATAATAAGTCTAATTAATAATCTACTTAATGGTTGCAGATTATTATTATTATTTTATTATTATCTAATCGCTTATCTTAAAATTTAAAACAAAATAATTGAAGCATTTTTATTCTCATTTTCAGTGACTAAAACTATTTCCAATAATGCACAACATTTATCAATAAGTTTAGCAGACTAGTTTTAATTATTGACTAAATTATTATTTTAAAATAAAAGTTATGATAAATAATGTAAAATCTCTGACAAGCGTGAAGCTATCTAATAAGTTTAAATAGAACAATTTTCTATAAGCATTTTTTAATTGAAATGCAAAAATGTCACTTTTTCTAAAGTAGATCCTAATTCTCTTTCCCATTCATCTATTAATTATAATGCTTTTTCTAGACATTAACTAGAGTTAAAACCCTAAAATATACAAATAAAATACTTGAATAATAATAAACCTATCGAAGTTAGGGATTTTGAATAATTTAGCTAGCATATTAAAATATTATTGCTATCTTAAATATTAACATAAGCTTTGATTTTCTTAATTACATAATTCACTATGAAATAATAAAGTTTATGTTTTTTTCTTTTGAATTTTTTAAAATTATGATTCAAAATCTTAATTAAAGCTTAAATTTTATTGTTAGTTATTTAATTCTTCCAACAATTATCCTAATACTTTTACTAATATTTCATGTATATAAATTCTACTCTTATCGTTTATGTAATTAAAGTCATTAATAAATTTTGCTAAATTAAAAAAACTTTAGTCATCAATATTATTTTAAACAATTAAATGATAATTTATTAGGCGATCTAGAAATACTTTTGCATAATCATTGAATTTATTAATTTCTTCTCCTTTTGTTATATTTGCATAAAAAGATATTATAGCCATAATTAATTCTGGATCTATTTCTTCAGTACTCATTTTTAGAATCATTTCATTTAAAACATCAGGTAAGTTAGAA
>CAJJDO010000173.1:16793-30199 GCA_905183005.1 Paramecium pentaurelia
TCTCTTAGCTTTTATTAATAACTGTATTTCTTTAATTAATTCTTCATATCACTTAATAAGAGCTAAGGTATGAATTTGCTATAATTTCAATAGCAATTCATTTCTATTACAAGTCCAATTCAACTTAAAATGTTATACATATAAGTTAATAATCAAAAATTTATAGATATTATCCAATTCATTAATAAAATTTAATTCTTTTTGGCTTAATTGATGTTTCTAATTCATAATTGTTCACTATATACAAATAATTATATGATGATCAGAAATTTACTTATGAAAATTTATAATCAACCATATTTGCTTTTTCAAAATACTTTTTATAGTCATTCAAGTAACAACAGCAAATTTTATTGCTTGCACTACTACTGAAACAAGCTATATCACTCTATATAGTAAATATTCATCAGTTTAATATTATTGTTTTTTAAATGTTAAAAAGGATATTCTAAACTATTTTTATTTTTTGATGATGATAAATTATATTTTTATTATTAGTATATGGACATCTGAAAATTAGTACCATTACGATAAAGTCATTTGAATACTTATATCACAATTAAATTTTGTGATAAAATTGCTTATGAAGTTAAATTGTTAATTTATAATGGAAATGTTTATTCAATTAATGGCTAATTGCTTTTTACATCATCAAATACAATTGATATATTAATTTCAATTAGAAATATCTCAATCTCAGCCCTAACTGTTACACATCATGTAAATAATGAACAGGTCCATGATCCAATAGATTTAGGTAGGATCTTTAAATTTTCTTTTCAAAAATATATATTGTAGATTCTAATTTTAAAAAAGAACATTCATTTATTCCAAATGAGATCTTGATTTAACCATTATTCAATTTTCAATTGTATTCTTGATGAATTTTTATTTAAGATATTTTTGGCTTTATTTGGATGAAAGCTGAAAACTAATGAAAATTTAAATTGATATCAATCTATATTATCAATTTATGGTATTTAAGCTATCCACCTATGGTTTATACCTTTTTGGCTATTTTGTGTTCCTCTTTCTTCAACTAAATCTTTTACTATTTGATAATACATAAAAATATTATAAAGGTGGAATGTCAATCTTTTCTCTTATCTCCACATTTTTATTGAAAGTAATACATAAAAGTAAAGTTACATTAAAAGATAGGAATTCTAAATAAGTTCATATTTAATTTATAAAAAGCAATTTTGGATAATATTAGTAATTTTAACATTAAAGTTTCTGTTAAATTTTAATAGAAATATATAAAATAAAATAAATTATCTTAATAATTTTGGAAATGAATAGTCAATAGATTGTTGCATAATTGGAAAATAAAGTTTAAGAATGTCTTTAAGGATTTTAATAATAGTTAGATGTAAGTTATTATAGATAATCATTAGTCCTCTTTCAACAGAATTAATGATTTTCTTGATTAACTTCTTCTTGCTCCTTATCCAGCTGTTCCTTAGAATAATGTTAACTTTTTACTACCTGAAGCTTAAATATCTTAACCATTAATTCCAACATTAGCTAATTTAGTGATTTAGGAAATCAAACCTCTAATCAATTTAATTATTAATAAATAAATTAAATAAACTCAACCTTAACAAATACAACAATAGAAAATAGAATAATCTATAATGATGAACAATCATCAATAATTCACTTTAAAGCCTTTTACTTATAATTTATTATAGAATAATTCAATTAAATAGAATGAATAATGTTATGCAATAGCTATTAATAAAGATAATTCAATTGTATTAGCTGGTTGTGAAAGTTAAATCAAAGTATTTGAATTCAAATAAGAATAATTGAAACAAACTCAATTATTAAGTGAACATTCGAGGAATATTACAACTTTAAATTTCATTAAGAAATAAAATCAATTTATATCTGGTGAATAGGGTGGATAGATTATACTATGGTCTATGAATGAAAATAGTTAATGGATATCCTAATAGAAATTAAAAGAACATTCTGATTGTATTAATTGTTTAATATTTAACAATAATGAAGATGTTATGATAACAGGAAGTGATGATTAAACAATTAAATTTTGGTAAAAGTAATAGCAATGGGTATGTTCATAAACTATTACTGATCATAAAGCTTATGTTGCAGGATTAAGTTTAAATGACTAATAGAATAGAGTGATATCTTGTGGATTAGATAAATTAATATTAATAATAGAATGGTCATCATAGGATTAAAAATGGAATATCATATAAAAGATATCAGTTGAATAGTACGGTTGTAAATTATGTTTTATTAATGACAATGTATTCACATTTTAACCTTTAGCGAAAGAGTAGATGCATGTTTATGAGATGAGTAGTACTAATAAATAATACTCAAAAATAAAAGAAATTGCTGTTAAAAGTGGTTATAGTGGTAGTACTTATTTCTTTCCTTAATAATATATAAAGTAGAAATGTTTGGTTGTGAATAAGAATGGATACAATGTTAATTTAATAAGGAACCAAAATGGTGATTTTATAACTCAATAATCTATTGATTTTGGACATAATTCTATATATGGATATATGAGTGAAGATGGAGAGTATTTGATGACTTGGGATTACAAATCAAAGGAAATTTAAATAAGAAAATATTATTAGATATGAAAAAGAATGAAATATTATTAAAAAATATTAATATTATTTATTCATTTATTTATGAAAACTAATTTTAAATTAATACATAAGAAATTAAAAATCATCAAACATAATTAAATTATATAATTCATAAGGATAATTACAATTGTAGGTGAAAAAAAGATGAACATTATTTTAAGTAATTTCTAAAAAATCATGAAAATTTGAACATTCTAATCAAAAAAATAAAAATATCATATATGTAAAAACCCTTGAATATGCATTAGATTTTTTCTATGAATAGAAATGGACTTTTGATTTCACTCTAATTTCTCTTTAGAAAGATTTTTACTTAATCCGCAGTAATATAAAGTAATTTTAATAATGAGTCTCCACCAATTTTTAAAGGATAATATTAGGGGCAAACTAAGAAATAAATTTACTGTTATTAAAAATTAAAAATTACATTAATAAATCATTTTTATATTCTAAGTTATGCCAGTTCTAATTCCTTAATCCTAAATCTTAAATCTTTTTTTTAATACCAAATTATTTTTGAGAATCTGATAAAATTCCAATAAACTTGATTAAATGGTACTAACAATAATAATTTAGTATAGAAGTGAATATTTAAACAAGTAAAAATAACTTTTGATTGTTCTTTAAAAATATTTTAACTAAAATAAGTCCTCTCTTAGAAGAAGAGGTTTTTGTAGTAATTCTAGCAATTGATATTTAAAAAATCAAAGTTAAACAGTTTATCAGAAAATAATTTACTTGATTTTTCTTCTTTAGTCGAATTGATTCAGGAGTATATACTTTTTTAGATAAATCTTTTCTAAAAGAAATTCAGACTTTTCATGTATATTATGAAGAATCTTGGTAAGTTGATATCACTAGGTTTAGAACATATGAAAAATGTTAACAGATTAATAATTATCTAGTCTATGAGCCAATAAAAAAATAAAGATAGCATAGGTGTAAGATAAATAAATGGTAAAACTTTAACTATATATCATGATATCAATTCAAAGAATATAAAACTTAGCAGATTAAGTTAGGCTTTTTGGTGTTTTTGGAAGCGATTTAAATAACAGTAAAAATATTATCATAATGATCTAAATCAGATTTAAATTATTTAATAACGATTAACTTGTTTTATTAATCCGTCATTATATAATATTAAACTAGATCAGAAATCATCTTATATTCCATGGTTGATTAAAATTATTAAAAAGATGTTGAAAAGGTAACACTTTATTAAATAATTTATTAGTGCATTAAATAAATCAGGATGGTTTTTATTCATAATCGAGGTGTTTTTGCAAGTCAGAAATCCTTTTGTACCGTAGAAACATTGTTATTATTGTCGATAAAATAAAATGATAGTATAATAATCTTATAGTTAATCACTAAGAGTATTATTCAGTTTTCTTTGAAACCCTTATAATACCGGATACTAGAATCTTGGTTTAAGTTAACTGAAATCTAAACTTATTAAATAATTTGGTATGAATTATGACAAATCATACATTAAAGAATTTGTTACTTCGGAAGATATTGTTATGGGTCGCCAGAATAAATAAACAACATGCCGTATTAAGAAAAAAGTTGAAGTTAATCTTTAAAATCTCATAGAGAAGGCAAATTTTTAATTTTGATATTAATGGAAAATCCCTTATGTCTTAACAGATTCTGCTATTATCCTTTGTAATTTTAGTAAATTTCTAATAGTATGGTTAATGAATTTGAACATAAGCTAACTAATCTTCTAAACTTTTTAAAACTATTCTATAAAATTGAAGAAAGAGATCTCAAAAAAAAGGAGATTACTCTAATTTAAGAAAGTATTTTAATAATAATTATGAATATACTTGCTTTGGTATTTTAATTTTCAAAGAGTTTATAATAGCATTTTTCCTTTAATTATTAATAGCTTGGCCAAAAAGATTTATATTTTTTTAATAATATTATTATAGGAGCTTAATGATCCTAATTAACTTAATGAGGCCTAACTACAAATTTAATTTCTGTCAATCCTAGTATCAATTACTATAATTTTAATCATTCCTGGGGCAACGATTGAATATCCGAAGGTGATGGAATTCCATAAAAATATAAGGATATGGTGTATGATTTACTAAAGTATGACGAGAGATTTTAAGTCATAACTCATTTGTAATAATGTAATAGAAGTGGCCAAGATTAATTTATTTGATTTTAATGTAAAATCCAATAAACTGCCGATTAACTATAGTGCTTTTTAATCTTTGCAATTAATTCTGACGACTCTATAATAATAATAAGAAGCGCAGTGGGTAGTTCGAATCCGAAGCTATTAGAAAAATGGATCTTATTTGAAGGGGGAACCTTGGAAATTGTCAAACTAGAAGAACCTCTTAAATAGTCACTCCAATGTGACAAGAATGATCTTAGAGAGTAATCGAAACTTATCTTTTGATTTGGAGAACTGATGAAACATGATGGTTTCTGTCTTTATTATCATTAATGGGGTGTGGAATGGACATGAGAGCTCCGAATTTATCTTGCAGTAAAAAATTCTTAAAATTCAGTCAAACTTTTAATTCTTGATATTTAATTTAATTATCACATCATAACCACAAATTTGGACTTTTAAGTTATATTTGTAATAAATATAAAATGTCAATACTAGTATTAGATTAAGATAAAGAACTAAATCTTTTTAGATCATTAGTAAAATTAATAAAAATATAACAATATATAAATTCAATTTAAGTTAATTATTAATTAATGATTATTTTTATTTATTGATTCACATTAGTAGTAAAGTATACTGATATCTTAATTATAACATTACAAATGACGTACATATATAAAATTAAATAAGAATGGGCTAAAACCTTAAGTACATATTAATTTACATTTAATTTGTGGAATTCAAAAAGTATTTTATTCAAAAATGATTGAGTTAATTAAAAATTAATTTAATTAATTTGAAATAAATGAGAATATGAAATAAAAAGGCGTTCATAAAAATGAAAAATAATAGTTCTATATTTATGGGAATTGATATCGCAATGGCAAAATATTAAATACTATAAGGATATAGTTGAACATAGATATGTAAGCTTAAGAATAAATATTAAATTACATTAATAATTAAAAGTCAATAACTCATATCGAATGTATATAAAAAAAAAAAACAATATTTCTTTGGTTTGATTGCTCTAAAAACATAATTAAGTTATTTTCCCATTTAACCAAAATGTACACAGTAAATGGTTAATTAAGTTAAGGATTTTTCACTAGGATTCACCAATAATTAATTATTTCTTTTAGAAGGAAATACAATTTATGTTACCCTAAGATTAATTAATAATGATAAATTTTATTCTATATATTCTTATGATCAATTTAATCGATTAATATTGATAACTAAATAAGATTAGCAGTAATATGCTTTTGAACTTACCAAAAATATTGAAATCCCTATCAGTTAAGGTGATTAAGTATTTGCAAATAGTTAATTCATTTAAATATAGAATAAATACGAATTAGCATTCTTAATAAATTACCTATTAATCCTTAAAATTTTAGGAAAATATTTATTGTCACTAAATCAATTCAAAGTTTTTTATTTGAAATAATATTAGATATATTAAAAATCATTTAATGGCAATTTTGTGATTAAAGCATCTTAAATAATGAATTCAATTTATTTTATCTTAATGCTCGATTTCAATAAAATTTCCTTAAACAAAATAAGATACAAAGAATGATAAAGTACATAATATTAAACAATCAACTTATTTCAGTAGTTTATAATAAAAATTTCATCATCAATATGTTTTAAAAACTCTTTTACTTCCAATAAATTAGCAAAGTAATGAATTTTGGATATTCTTATAACAATACTACTTAACAATAAATAAATTAAACCATAAATAAATTTATTGCATGACTAAAATTTTAATGTTTGATTAAATTTAAGGATTTAAATCCAGTTTATTATTTGTTTATATTAGCAATATAAATTAAATTATTGATTTTTATTAACAAAAGAAAAATTATAAACAAAGCAATTTAAATCAATTTAATTCATTTAACATGGTCAATTCACATTATGTATTTAAGTGTTGAATGTAAATAATTTTTATGATTAAAATTTCCTAAGAATTTAAGACTTATTTCAATTAAATAGTAATTTTCATTTTATTCAGATAAACTATTTTATGATTAAATAGTGAATATCATAATAATAGTTAAATTTTTTATAATTCTTAATAATTGAATAGATATTATTTATATATTAATCTTTAGTATTGATTATAATCAATCCTACTTATGATGATATAGAGATGACATTTAATCATAAGGATAGATTGTATAATTCCAAATTTAAGATTAAAGTAATAATACTTTAACTTATATTATTGATAATTGGTTATAAAAAGTATGCCTAGAAAATATCATTTCAGTATTTTTTTTCAACTTTTACTATTGAATAATAAAAATTTTTATGTTTATAACTCAAAATTATTGAATATTTTTGGCCAATAAAAATATTTATTGCTTTTGATACATAGTAAGATCTAATTTATATTTTCTTACAAATAGAAGACTTTATAAAGTAACAAGTCTTAAAATTATATATGAAACAAATTTAGAGTAGAACTTGATTATATAAATTCTAATTATACAAATATTAATTGGATGAAAACTTAAAATATGTAATTTTATATTTGGAATAGAAATAATTCTAAAATATATCATCTTAATCAAAATTATTATTAAAATGACACTCAACATTACGAATATACCTAACACAGTTTCTAATGAATAGCATTGTAAAATAATAAGATCAATAATTAATTGTCTTTTTCTATTTCAAAGTAATATTAATTGTCTTACAAATAGTGAAAATCATAAATAATTAATAAAAACTTTAGAGAAAAGAAAATCTAAATTAGATTTAATACCGTATTAAATGGTTGAATTGAAATAATACTTGCATTAGATCTTAAATTTAAGGTAATAGTACTAATGATATCTAATTAACTTTACAATTTTATACTTGAAGGTATAGATATCCTCTAAAGCAAAACTGTATTTTAAGATATTATCTAAACTTCCTCTTCTTACATAAGAAAATTGTTTTATTTAATTATGTAAACTTACTATTGTTTAGGTTTTAGCTTTTCTTATACACAAATAATTTTGATTCATAAAAGAAAGACTTTTGCTAACCTTGTATCTGGATTTCAAAATTTTAATAAATAAATTCCTCCTCTTAATTAAAGTTGGTAAAAATTTACTTAAAGTACGACTGATATCTATTTAACTTCCTTCAAAAATTGTAATAAGTGATGAAGAAAAATTTTAAACTACTATAAAATTATATGTAAATTTTTCTATCCTTACAAATTAATTTATATTCAGATTTAAAATAAAGTAATAAAACCTCACTTTGTAATTAAAGGCTCTTAATGATTATAAACCAATATAAACTATAATTTAATTTTTTTAAAGAAATAAATATTTCGAAAGAATCCTTTTTTGGTTTAGATTCAATAATACTGATTGTCATTCATACTTCAATCATTTATTATGATAAGACTAAAGAAATTAGAATGTATTTAGCACCAGTTAGGCTATAGGTACGCATGAATCTTATCCTCATTTTCCCTCATGATCTCTGCAAATCTTATTCTTATTTGAGAAGAATATAGAATTATATCTTATTGGTATTTGATTAAAATTTGTAAAATTAATATCTTTTTTTTTTTTTTTNNNTTTCAACTTTTACTATTGAATAATAAAAATTTTTATGTTTATAACTCAAAATTATTGAATATTTTTGGCCAATAAAAATATTTATTGCTTTTGATACATAGTAAGATCTAATTTATATTTTCTTACAAATAGAAGACTTTATAAAGTAACAAGTCTTAAAATTATATATGAAACAAATTTAGAGTAGAACTTGATTATATAAATTCTAATTATACAAATATTAATTGGATGAAAACTTAAAATATGTAATTTTATATTTGGAATAGAAATAATTCTAAAATATATCATCTTAATCAAAATTATTATTAAAATGACACTCAACATTACGAATATACCTAACACAGTTTCTAATGAATAGCATTGTAAAATAATAAGATCAATAATTAATTGTCTTTTTCTATTTCAAAGTAATATTAATTGTCTTACAAATAGTGAAAATCATAAATAATTAATAAAAACTTTAGAGAAAAGAAAATCTAAATTAGATTTAATACCGTATTAAATGGTTGAATTGAAATAATACTTGCATTAGATCTTAAATTTAAGGTAATAGTACTAATGATATCTAATTAACTTTACAATTTTATACTTGAAGGTATAGATATCCTCTAAAGCAAAACTGTATTTTAAGATATTATCTAAACTTCCTCTTCTTACATAAGAAAATTGTTTTATTTAATTATGTAAACTTACTATTGTTTAGGTTTTAGCTTTTCTTATACACAAATAATTTTGATTCATAAAAGAAAGACTTTTGCTAACCTTGTATCTGGATTTCAAAATTTTAATAAATAAATTCCTCCTCTTAATTAAAGTTGGTAAAAATTTACTTAAAGTACGACTGATATCTATTTAACTTCCTTCAAAAATTGTAATAAGTGATGAAGAAAAATTTTAAACTACTATAAAATTATATGTAAATTTTTCTATCCTTACAAATTAATTTATATTCAGATTTAAAATAAAGTAATAAAACCTCACTTTGTAATTAAAGGCTCTTAATGATTATAAACCAATATAAACTATAATTTAATTTTTTTAAAGAAATAAATATTTCGAAAGAATCCTTTTTTGGTTTAGATTCAATAATACTGATTGTCATTCATACTTCAATCATTTATTATGATAAGACTAAAGAAATTAGAATGTATTTAGCACCAGTTAGGCTATAGGTACGCATGAATCTTATCCTCATTTTCCCTCATGATCTCTGCAAATCTTATTCTTATTTGAGAAGAATATAGAATTATATCTTATTGGTATTTGATTAAAATTTGTAAAATTAATATCTTTTTTTTTTTTTTTGATATCTTACTTGGCTTATTTTTTTTAATAACAAGAATATAAATTAAATGTAATAGGATTCATTCATTCCTCATTAGATAAAAAAATGATAAGGGTTTTAAATTGGTAAGGCTTCACAATAAAAAAATCTTTAGCTTCCTTTAAACTTTATGAAATTTGGCAGTCCATTTTTTGGCCTGTGATTATTCTGATAATTTATTATCTAATCAATAAGGCTTAGACCCCTTAATCCATCCATTTACACTCCATTCTACTTGATGATTCTAAAGCACATATTCTTTCATATAAGATCTAATTATCTACTCCACAAGGGATGAGAGATTGGAATATTATTTAAATGTTGATAGAATGGGTCTAGAAATAGTTTGAATGAACGCTTATTTCAGATTATCTTGGACTTAGCTAATACTAAGACCAAGTTTCAGGCATTTGTTATTAAAGTAATACATTCTTTTTACTTCTAACTTTCTTTTGAAATTAACTTTTGCCGTTTTTTAGTTACACTAATCAGGAAGTGATTTCTGAGGGACTATTGTGGAAATTCCATAAACACTAGCCAGTTTATATCGCCAGTTAAACTACAAATAGAACATCTTAAAAGCTTTCAAAAATCCTTCTTAACATCTTTAGAAATCTTTATTCAAATCCACTAAAATAAATTGTTATTCCATTCCATAAGTGGAGGGCCTTTCTTATCATCTATCCTTATTCCAACTTGTAGCAGATGGGTAGTTTTACTACGGCATCATTTTTTGGTAAATATTCTCTATAAATTAAGTCTGATTTTTTTAATTGTGGTTTAGATTTAATGATCACCAAAATTAGATCTACTTATCAAAACTTAGATTCCATTTGGTAGATTTTTGATAATTTCAGAAACAAAATTACATTATATTTTGATATAGTCAAGAAAAAGAATAATTTTATAAACAATTTAAAATAATACCTTAATTTTTTAAAACTATTAATTATAATTTTTTGATAAATCAAGAAGAGATAGATAAATCTAATTTAACTTTTTGGAATAATGGAATTAATCGCAATCACAAATTAATATTAGAAATTTAATCATCTGAATCTCTCTATCTATAGATAATTAATAAAATCTGAAAATTTAGTTTATTTATTTAATCCACATATAATTAGATTACCAGAATTGGATATAAAAATCATAATTTTTTTCTAAAAGTCTCAGTTCTTTAAATTTAACATAATAATTTTAACAAATTAATAGATTTAATCTAATTAAAATTATTTATAAATTCAATTGGGCAGATATTTATCTTAAGTTTTAGTTTGTCATTGCCATTGAACTTTTATGAATTTTAATGGAAAGAATTTAGGGGATTAATTTCCTTCAATTAGATCAATGAAGGATTGTGTTCATAGGAATTAAGAACAATCAATCTTTTCTTTTGAGAAAGAATTTTATTTTTGTAAGGGAGCTTATTGTCAATAGTGGCATGAAGGAAGCTTTACATAATTCAAGACTTTAATATTAATAAAGTACATAGTAATATTAATAATACAAGATTACTCCTACTGATAGAACATGGGATATTATATTCAAGTTTTCTTGATTTTTAATTCCAAATTATTTTCATAATTAGAGAACTTAGAATAGTAGAAATTCATTATTGATTGAATTACTATCAAAAATCTATAGAAAATAGATTCATCCAATAAAGACTATTTATGTTATAAAAGTGAAAGTTTAAATTTAAATTATTTTTAGATTGTTTATTAGTTTTTAATTCTTAATTGTTTAAGGTCTTTAAAAAGATTTCAAGAAGGTATTAATACTTATGATAAAGCTTTAATTAAAGATCCTAATCATACAAAATTTATGAAAGGAAAATTTATTCAATATATTTTAAATATTTAAAGGGATCTATCTATTATAAATAAACTATTTAATAATTATAATCTTTTTATAAAGAATTTAAGCAAAGATAATAATAACAAAATAGTTAACTTTAAAAAATTATTGTTATTTAGGGTTATTTGGATATGATAAAATTTTAGATGAAAATGTTGGGAATTTATTTATTTTCAATTAATTAGAAAAGAGAAGCTAATAACTATTATGTTAAAGCGTTGGATAAAATTTCCTAAGAATTTAAGACTTATTTCAATTAAATAGTAATTTTCATTTTATTCAGATAAACTATTTTATGATTAAATAGTGAATATCATAATAATAGTTAAATTTTTTATAATTCTTAATAATTGAATAGATATTATTTATATATTAATCTTTAGTATTGATTATAATCAATCCTACTTATGATGATATAGAGATGACATTTAATCATAAGGATAGATTGTATAATTCCAAATTTAAGATTAAAGTAATAATACTTTAACTTATATTATTGATAATTGGTTATAAAAAGTATGCCTAGAAAATATCATTTCAGTATTTTTTTTCAACTTTTACTATTGAATAATAAAAATTTTTATGTTTATAACTCAAAATTATTGAATATTTTTGGCCAATAAAAATATTTATTGCTTTTGATACATAGTAAGATCTAATTTATATTTTCTTACAAATAGAAGACTTTATAAAGTAACAAGTCTTAAAATTATATATGAAACAAATTTAGAGTAGAACTTGATTATATAAATTCTAATTATACAAATATTAATTGGATGAAAACTTAAAATATGTAATTTTATATTTGGAATAGAAATAATTCTAAAATATATCATCTTAATCAAAATTATTATTAAAATGACACTCAACATTACGAATATACCTAACACAGTTTCTAATGAATAGCATTGTAAAATAATAAGATCAATAATTAATTGTCTTTTTCTATTTCAAAGTAATATTAATTGTCTTACAAATAGTGAAAATCATAAATAATTAATAAAAACTTTAGAGAAAAGAAAATCTAAATTAGATTTAATACCGTATTAAATGGTTGAATTGAAATAATACTTGCATTAGATCTTAAATTTAAGGTAATAGTACTAATGATATCTAATTAACTTTACAATTTTATACTTGAAGGTATAGATATCCTCTAAAGCAAAACTGTATTTTAAGATATTATCTAAACTTCCTCTTCTTACATAAGAAAATTGTTTTATTTAATTATGTAAACTTACTATTGTTTAGGTTTTAGCTTTTTTTATACACAAATAATTTTGATTCATAAAAGAAAGACTTTTGCTAACCTTGTATCTGGATTTCAAAATTTTAATAAATAAATTCCTCCTCTTAATTAAAGTTGGTAAAAATTTACTTAAAGTACGACTGATATCTATTTAACTTCCTTCAAAAATTGTAATAAGTGATGAAGAAAAATTTTAAACTACTATAAAATTATATGTAAATTTTTCTATCCTTACAAATTAATTTATATTCAGATTTAAAATAAAGTAATAAAACCTCACTTTGTAATTAAAGGCTCTTAATGATTATAAACCAATATAAACTATAATTTAATTTTTTTAAAGAAATAAATATTTCGAAAGAATCCTTTTTTGGTTTAGATTCAATAATACTGATTGTCATTCATACTTCAATCATTTATTATGATAAGACTAAAGAAATTAGAATGTATTTAGCACCAGTTAGGCTATAGGTACGCATGAATCTTATCCTCATTTTCCCTCATGATCTCTGCAAATCTTATTCTTATTTGAGAAGAATATAGAATTATATCTTATTGGTATTTGATTAAAATTTGTAAAATTAATATCTTTTTTTTTTTTTTT
>CAJJDO010000173.1:47767-75363 GCA_905183005.1 Paramecium pentaurelia
AAAGATATAAATAAAGTAGTTTTATATATAATTTAATAAGGAATATTTCAAAATTAATAGTCCCTAATGTATAGGGTTCCTTAGAAGACTCATGTTTATGGATATAGTCACTTGATCAAGTTTGAATTGAAATATTCTATTATTGAGTCTCTAAAGTTAATAATTGTTCCAATTATAAGAGAATAGATATCTGAACTTAAATGATAACTCTTAACTAAGGTTTAATTGGAGAAGTATACTGAATAATAATTCTAATTTAAAAATATGGGAAGATAGGTATCAATTCTTAACTAATAATAAACTGTTTTGTAGTGAAAAAGTTAATTTAAAACTTTAAATTTAAGAAATAAATAAAATTGTAAGAATATAATCATTGAACATACTGCTGAGCAAATTATTGCTCTTATGTTAAGGCAAAATTTCAAAAAGTGTTATTTATGAAATTCTTTAATTAAGTTCTATTAAAGAATAACTCTTAAGCAATCTTTAGTTAAAGCCTGTCTATCAAATAGTAAATGTTTAATGGTCAACAACATTAAAAAGTAACTAATATATATCCATATTAACATTAGGCTTGTATCAATTAAAAAGTTATGACTATATTCGCTATAAATAAGTGAATATTGAAAGAGTAATAAATTTGATACTTAGATATATAACTATATTTTCCCTTTAATAATTTATTATCTAAAATTAGGCAGTAGTCTTTTTAAAGAATGAGTTAGGAATTTCATGATCGTTAAAAAATAATCAATGATCATAATTTAATCACAGTAATTACTATTAATATTATAGAATATTAGTCAGTCTGAATAGATATTGCAAAGTCAACTCAAACCGTCAACCATAGTGGATTGATGTACTTAATTAGATTGAGGAAGAAAAATTTGCAAGGCTTATTCTGTCTCATTGGCTACTTATAAAGAAGAATTTTTGTGGCTTTCAAAATTTTCCTACTAAAGAATCTCAGTGTTGGAGCAAAGTTGATTATGAGCAAAGTTGATTATGAGCAAAGTTGATTATGATAATAAAATCAAACTTTTATAGTTTAATTTTGCTGAGACAAATGCTTAAATATAATCGCTTTAATGAATAGCTAGTATAAATGTAGATTGATTTTCGAATGAATATTTTGCACATAATACTCAAACTTATACATATACTTTAAACTTATTTCACTCATTTAATTAAGAATATGATATGTGTTATATATAAGATGTGAAATATTCAAATGAACCTTATGATGTTATGCACTAAAGACCAATTATTTGAATAAAGTGGCCTTTTCAAATATCTCCTTGAAGTGAAATATCACTTTGCTTTCTTTAATTTTGACTTTAAAAAATTTTCCTTTTACTTTAAAAGATTCAATTAAAATATCTTATGAACTTTTTCCATTTGAATATGATTGAATTTAATATTAGTTCAATATTTATTCAATATAACCCTATCTTGATTTTTGTTTTCTTTCTAAAGACGACCTTTACTTTTTTTATAGTTATCCAACATTGTCATCCCTTGCAACAATATCCATAAATTGTTTGAGTGAATGCAAAATAATAAATTATTTTAATTCAGTTACATTTTATTTGATCTCATATATAGGTAGAAAATAATTAAATTATCCTTCTAAAAAAATTATCATTAATTATATCTGATGAAAGTTCAGAATATAAAATCCTATATATTCAAACTTAAACCTGTTAATGAGAATCTTAATTAATACTATCAAATATATAATAAACATTTAATAAGTAATCTTTTTAATTTACTTTCAATAAGTAATTCATTTTATAATCTTCTACTATTTTAGGCTTTTTAAGTTAATTTTTAAAATCTTCTAACTTTATTCTATCTAACTATTTTCTGATTATAACTAATTGTATTCTAATTCCATTAAAGTCTCTATTCGTATTTTTGATATCAACATTTGCTTCACTATGATAGGCAATCAATTTATTAATTATTTATTGTCTTTAATATGCTACAATTTACAAAATTATAAATATATAATTTTATATATCGTCTCCTCATTACTGATCCCCTTAAGCATAGTATTAAACTCTATATTAAATAATAATTTAAAGCAAAAGTGATATGGAAATTTTTGTATAAATGTACAAGAATAACTTTTTTAATTAATTAATAAATGCATACTTGATTAAAAAAAAAGATGACTGTATATAGCATCTTTATTGAAGGAATTAATAAATTCTATAAACTTGCTTTTATTATTTTATCCAATAATTTAGTTTAAAAAATGGAAAACTCTGAACATTATTCGAACTCAATATTTATCAAAAAATCTAATTTATTACTAAATAATAAATTTTCAACCTTACACTCCTCTCAATTATTAATAAGAAAGTATCCTTATATATAGCAATTTAGAATCGTCATGTTTGTGGCAATATCTCATACTATGAAAACTAACATAATACTAAATTCTATAAACATCATTAAGTTATATTAAGCATTTAGTTTTTTATTTATGAAATTACAAAGAACCATATAAGGTTTGATTCTCAACTGTAACTTTGAGCATGAAGCAAATCACATAGCTTCGTAATTAGATTCAATAGCAATCTCAAAATTTCTTATTATATAAATTAGGAGGTGGTATAAATTATAATTCTATCCAATTATTATAAACATAATTAAAATATCATATAAATAAATGCAAGCTCAACAATCATCTTCATCATAAATCATCCAATACACAATGTCTAAAATTGAAGAAGGCTTCTTGGAAATAGAGTGTCAAATAGAAGTAATTTTCAACTTCTTTTATTTTCTAGTCTTCTTTCGCGCAGATTGATGAACTAATTGACTCTATTCTTCTTATTCCCTTTAGATAAGGGACTAATAAATTGGAATCACAACTTGAATTACCTTAATTTCCTGAATTTTCTAGCTCAAAATTTGATTACTCATAACAAATTATGGAGAATTTGAAGCCTATGGTTAATAAGATTATCAAAAATAGAATTCGAATTAAAGAATAACAGTTAACCAAAAATAACTTTGAATAGAAAATTATCGATGAAGAGGTTGAATCTGATCAAGGAGAAAATATTTTTAAAAAAGATATTGATTCTTAAAATCAGTAAATTAAACAACCTGATACATAAAAGGAAATGATTTAAGTTGAGAATGAATAGAAGTAATTGGAATAATAATTGATGAAGAATAAATAAGTTGAATTTAAATTACTTGATGATTCAAATTAATAGCATTTATAATGTTATGCAATAGTGTTTAATAAAGATGGATCAATTATGATTACAACTGAAATTTGGAGTATTAACATTTGGAATTTTGAATAAGGAAGATTTAAATTATCTAATACTTATACAGAACATAATAATCCTATTTATTGTTTGGTTTATAGCAAAAAGACAAATAACTTTATTTCTGGTTGNTTAATCAAAGGTTTTAATATATTTTTTGTTCCAATGATCCCAAACAACAATGGATTATAACTTAATAAATATAATTGATTCTAATAATTATTTACTCAAATCTTATATTGATACTGAATATGTAAGTTATTGGCGTTATCAATTTATTATAAAGTAAATAGAAAACTCAAGTTTTTGGAAATGTGATAAGAGCGAATAAAATAATCAAGAGAAGTTAAGAGTATATGAAAGAATAAAACTAAAATTTAATCTAATAGAAAATTAAAAATTATTAAATATCTATTGGATAAGAAAATATTGTAGATGTTGAGTTGATTGAATTAAGGATTAAAAATTATAAATATTTACTGATAAACCACAATTTTAAGATAGGTTAAAATTTGTAGTTGATAGATATCTATAGAAAATTAAATAAAATATTGTTAACAAATTGTATTTTAGATTAAAACAAAAGAATATTTCAATAAATAACTTCGACTTTCATTTTTTCATTCTAAGTCCATTTTTGAATTGAATAATTTAAATTTCATTATGGAAAATATAAAAGATTTTGATAAGTCTATAAATTGAAATTTGTCATATCTAAATCTTTAGAATAATTCTATCTTATAATAAATGATAAGAATGAATTTCTATGAACTCTATGATCATATTGAAAAGATATTTATACCTGTAATCAAGTAGCAGTAATACTTGATTCAACTATCAAAAGATTTATTCAAATTGGCAAACACTGAATGTGAGTGAAATTGACTAGGAGGCATCTAATAATATTGCTGTTTCAAAAAATGGCAAAAAGAAATTGATAAACTAATAAGAAGCTTACAAAGTCATGGGATCATTATAGAATGAATTACTTGCTAAAGATAAATAGTAATTATAAGAGAAATTGATAACTCTATAAATGGATAAGGTAGATATAAGTAAATATATTTTAATTGTCATGATATTTAATAACAATCCAGTAGCTTACATGATAAACTTTTTAAAGAATCTAAAGTGTTAATTAAAAAGAAATTCAATTAGAATTATTCTCTATAAAACCAAGATGTGAATTATGAAAAGACTCCGCGGTTTAGATATTGTATATGGTATGATTTTTTCTCAAGCGAGCCTTCTGTTGAATATTGATTTTAAGCATCCATGAAAATTGAGTAAGCTTTGGCAGAAAGTTCTTGGCTAGAGTGTTAAATTCAAGATTACAAATGTAATTCAACGAGCTACTATAATATCCAATTTTAAGGTAATTTAATTTTAATTAATAATATATATGGAATCAATATGAAAATTAAATTCATTTATATCTTATGATACAATATATTTAGTAGTAATTTTTCCCTAAAATCAACATTCTTGTTTCAGATCTATACTTTTTAATCTCATCAATTATTTCAATTTTGATTTCTAACAATAATTTACTTTTTCTTTGATTTTTATAGAGAGTTTGTGAATAAAAAAAATTAATAAAATAGTAAGAAACAGAATCCTATTATGGAATATTTGTTGCATTTACAAGTTGAAAATTAGCTATTGAAAATACTTTATTAACCCCATAATCCTTTTAATATAAACTTATTTGATCTAAATTTAATTGAAAAGTGTCCTATCAAACATTTTTGGTTATATTGAGAGAATGTAAAAAATGATTCATGTCATGATTACAATTAAACTTACAAAATATCACTAATTTTAATATATATAGTATACTTAAAAAATTTAATTATTAAGAATGTTTGATAATTTTATCATTTTTATATTTTATAATAAAAGAAATTTAATTGGACGAAAATCTACAACATATAAATACTGTCATACTATTGCCATAAATCATATAAAAGGATTCAATTTAAATAATAAATCAAAATATATTTAAATGCTTAGATATTCAGTTAACACTATTTACTTCTTCAAATAATAATAATTTATTGTTGCAGTCTCTTATAAAAGGGATATTATCTTTTGATTCTCAATTCTTAAATTTAATGAAAATATCAGAAAATAAATAATTATTTATTGTTTACGGCTTCTTTAGAAGATTTAAAAATAACTGGATCCAATCATCAATAGAAATTCCTAATGAGATGAAAAGATAATTATAATAGAGAAGATATAGAATTTAATTTATTAATAATGATATACGGATTATATCTTGCACTTGATTTTTACATACATCTTGGCTGATTTTTTGAGTTAATTGTATTAATGAAGGTATCATTTTTAGGTTGATATCACTTAAATTAAAACTTTTTTCAAAGGCCTTGATATGTAAAATGAATGCAATGAATATTAATGTAACTTAATCAAAATATATATAATGCTATCAAAATCCAACATTTTCATAGGCAATGAGATAGATTTATCCCTTTAAGTGATAAATTTCAAATCCTTAAAATGCTCATCACAGACCGAGAATCTAATAACCAATGAGATGATTGATTAACTCCGCAATTTTAGTTTAGTCAAATTCTAAAGCTCAAAAGACAGAAGAAACAGAAAAATATTGTTTGAATCACAGAACTAATCTAACAGAGATCTGATTTCATAATTTTAATTATTGAGTGATTAAACAGATAAAAAGGAAGATTCCTTCGTTCTTTTTTTCAAACACAGTAAATGAAAAATACTATGTTATGGCTGTATTTAGAATATCTTTATCAAATATTATATATACAACAGAGATTAGAACTCTTAATCAACAATTAAAAAATATTGAAAATACAATGCAAATTTGTTAGTCTAATTCTAGTGTTAGCTTGACACCAAATTGTAATTGCTGGTTTTATGTTCTACCAAATATTGATAACATTGATAATCTATAGGTTTATATCGTTTTGACAACAGGAAAATTTTTATGAATTTCAGTAAAAAACCTATTTAATATGCTCTACTCAAGAAGAATAATGTTAAAAAAGCTCCTCAATTGATCCCTAATATTTTTTAAAGCTTATTTAATTATATAAAATGAAGATTTTTTTTAAATATCTCTAAAACTTTCACTTTATATTTGGACCAAATTGCTACTCTCTTTTAAAAAAAAATTTGACTATTAACATATTTTATTATAAAATAAAAATAAGGGATATCCTTTTGATTTCTCTTAATTAGATTGAAAGACTATCTACATATTAAATTTGATTTAAAAATTTTCAAGGGGAATAATACATTTAAAGGACTATTAAACAAATTTGAGAGAGAAGATCCGAGTAAATCATAACCTCATATCTTAACTTAACTTAAATAGAAGAAACCTTACTATTTATTCCCTTTTGCTAGATTCAGAACTTTTCATATCTAGACTTTGAAGCCATCTATAGGGTTTTTGAAAAACTATTGAACTACATTTATTAAATACCCTTCATCTAAATAACCGCATCGTGGCTTGGTAAATTAAATGTATATTTCAAAACACATCTTAAATTTAAGAAATGTATATATAAGTAATTTTTATATTTAATTTGAACATGATATTAAATAAAAATTTAATTTATCCATTTTTGATTATGATTTAGGATTAAATTTATATATTATGGATTATCAATTTCTAATGTAAACATTTTATTATTTCAATTTCTATTTTATTTAATAATATTAAAAAAACAATTTTTATTTTTTACTCATATTTGGATATAATGCTTTTTAGTACTTAGATAATTAAAGAAAAAATATTTGAAAAATGAACTATAAACTAAATGATAAGGGGCATTTTCATTGCAGATGATTAAGCTCAAGTTAAGTAGAGCTATTACTAATCTTTATTTAGTAAGATTATTTTTAAATCACTCCAATCTATAAATATATTCAATAATTGAAATTGTTTTATGTAAGAATAAACAGCAAATTTATTTAATCAAATTAATATTATTTAATGATAAATATTAAGTAAAATTTTTATTTCAAATAGAATTGTTATAAATTCTAACATGCCTTAACGAGTATATATAATGATATTTGGAACTATTATATGAATAATACTTGCTTGTCTAAATAAACTCTATGTGTAGAAAAATTATTTTATTTCTAAAATATTAGAACTATATTTATTAATGCTACCTTTTTGAATTGCTTCATAATTCATCTGCATATATAATAATTATACAATATTTTGCATTAAAATAATTTGACCAAACATGATTAACAATTTTGAAGTCTTTGTTGTTATAAAATTAAATCGTTTAATTAATTAAAAATAAAGCCAATATCTAGATAAATATTATATCATATTTTTCTATTTTTTTAATATTTCATTACTCGGTTGCCTGTATTTTAATAATAAATCTATTAAAGGCCATCAACTATTAATTAATTTATGAAGCTCAGTATCATAGTCCAATATATTTTTCATATATCCAATATAAATTTTAATGGATTAATCATAGTGTCTAAAAGAATGATATATATATATTTAAGAATAAACAAGAGTCTATATCCTTAAAAAAAAACGAATACATTATGGAATAATAAATTACACAAAACTTATATTTTATGCATCATTAGGGATTTTAGATATCTTTCATTCTACTTTATAATGTTTAATATTATTTCAATAAGAATGTGTAATAATAAACTGTGTAAAGTCTTGATAGACGCAAATCTAATTAAATTTTGATTAAAATCTTCGGGGCAAAAATTATTAGAATATAGAATATCTAATGTTTTTTTATAATAAAATTTCGATTAAGTATTCCAACCATAATTCTTATAGAATATTTAAATTGGAAATGAAAAGATATTAATGTTCTAATAAATCAATTATTAATATTAAAAAAAAATACTACGTTGAATTTATTGTTCAGATAATTAACATTGTAATAATTGCTATTAATTTTATTTTTGATAAATCTCGCCTCAATTAAATTTACTGTAAGTTTTACTAGGATAATTATATTTTTATTATTTTGAGAAAATCATTAATCATAATAAAGTACTTTTATAATTTTGAGCACACTATTAAATGAAATTATTATTGGTAACTTGCTTTTAAGGTTTACATTAAATCCAATAAATTAATTTTCAGATTAGTTTTTCTACTTTTCTGTCAAACATACATTAGACGAATTTTGACTTTATTTATTGTCACTAAAATGATCTCACTTCATTTTAAGAAGTTAAACGTCATTATTACTACAATATTTCTTTAGTTATGTCTTCATTCGCTTGCCCTTGTCCCAGATACCTAGTTCCTAATGCCTTTAAGCCATCAAAAAGTTCGAGTTTAATTTTTATGTATTATCCTATTCTTGAGACCTATGGAGTTCTTTCTTTTAAAGATGGAATCTTAGGAATTTTTTTTATTCTTTGAAAAAAAAACTTCAGATTCACCTTTCCCCTACTATAATCTCTACATTAGTAAATTTATTAACTTTTCTTTCTGGTCTTTCTTTCCCTCCTTTTCCTAGGAAGATGGATGATTTATTTTTATTCATATTTATTCCAACTATTGATACATTTTTTTATTTTAATAATTTTATTCATTTATGAAAGTAAAACAATTATTCTAATTTCTTTAAAATGGATTGAGCTAGCCTTTAATAATGGAATTTTTTATTGAATTAAATTAACATAAATTTAATATTATTCTAGCTAAATTTATGAATAATAGTAATCACTTTAATACTATATTTAGAAAAGTATTTCATGCTTTGAATGCAAATATTTGAAAATAAAAAAAAGTATTTGTTTGTTTCATAAATAAAAAAATCATTAATTGTTACTTTTAAAAATCACTTAATTATGTTATCATATTAAAACTATAGTATTTGTAGAATAACTCGGTAATAGTCTCATTTAACAATATTAGTGTTTTTAATTCTTTGACTAGAAAGAAGATTTCTTTACATACTAATAGCTTTGATAATCAAACCAAAAACTCAAATTATTTACTTTTTCTATTATTAATCATAATGGCTTCTGAATAAAATAATATTATTATACTTTAAATCTTTTGAGAAAGTTTTAATAAATTACAAAGGGTTACTTTTATTAATTTCTCATTTCAATCAATTATTAACTCCTTATATGATTTCTCTGGACCATTTTCTAAGCACAATAGTTTATCACTTTACAGTTTTCCATATTATTAATTTTGTTATCATTTCAAACTAAAATTGCAATAAAGCTTTCTAACAGGAATTATATAGCTTTTATACCTTGATATATCTTCTTATTTTGCACTATCTGAATTTCCATAATTATTTAGGTTGTTTGTTCTTCATCTACTTCATTTTTCTCAAAAAATAATCTATTAATTATTTTTAGATAGTAGTGGGGTGTTGATTACGGTATTCACTTAATTATTTGAACATTTTAGGTAATAATAATTATTGGAACGGTTTTTATTAAAAAATATCTGTGATTTCATAGTGGCTCCCTTGTAAGCAACGTCATTGATGATGTATTAATTTTATTGAATGGCAATAAAAATTACTGAAAAAGAGAATCCTAGAAGATCGAATTTCATCTTTCAAATCCACCTCACGGAAAGTCGAGCACATGTCGGCTCACCGCCCCGTAAGTGTAGTCTAGACTATAACTCTATTAGACAAGAGCGGAGGTTTCTAGAACATTTAAGGGACGCACCACCAATCCAACTGTCCTTATTTCTTAGGCAACAAGGGTAGATGCCTCCTCAGTGGCTGTACAAGGAGCCTAGAATACCCAATCTCTCATAGCCCCTTTCGACGACAAGCCTCGACTATCAGTTTACATACATTAATCCTCTTTCCTGGTTACTCCAGATTTCATGGGGTTTGAGCATTAATTTTTTCTAATATAAGTAAATTAGAAGAAGTTATGTGATATTTAAATTATAGTGATTAATATTTGTAATAAGAATAAATATTTTTGGTTTTGTTAACTCAGAAGTCCTAACCGGATAATAGTAACCCTATATATTAATTTGGAATAAGTCTTATTTTATCAATCTTTCTCACTTATAGCTTATAATCATTTATAGAAATATGTTTTGGTACTTGGACATTTTACTTTCGCATTAAAAATTAAGACAAAGTACTCAAAAATGTTATCTGATGATAAAATTAAGAAGAAATTTTTTTAACGAATTCAATCTTTATCTCTTTAAAGAACACAAAAGCAACCAATTTCTCAATACTCTCACCGTAATTTATTTTCTTAGAAAATTCAAATAAAAATTTTTTAATTCACATAAATTTTAAGTTTGTTTGGATTTTATGATTTGAATGGATAAAAAAATGGGTTGATATCGTGAATACCTAAAATATATATTGTTATTTCTCTGATGATTTCTTGATTTTAAGCAGTATCATAATATTATATAGAGTGTTCCTATATAATTGCAATCATATTTATAATCTACTGTTATTAAAAATAAAATTACTTCACTTCTGTTATTTAATTATTTTGAATGATAAATCAATATGTTTATATATATTTTATATTATTCATCATCAAACTGATATATTATCCAATAATTTTATTTTAGAATTATTAACACCCACACATGGATATAATTCTTATGATGTATCTATATCCAACTACTAATAATCGATATCATATTTACAACAACATATGCGAGTAATGGATTATTCTATTTACTCCATTTAATGTATTTATTTTCAATACATACTTCAATTATAATGATATCATTATTTGTAAATACAAATGATAATTATTTTGATTATAAATCTTTGTTATGATGAGAATAAGTATTACCATTTTGCTTTATTAAATAAGTTCTATTATAATATAATTATATACCCATACCCAGTTTAATAACAACTTTGGTAATTATATTTCTACATAATGTCTCTAAATCCTATTCCAACATAAAAATATGATCCACTAAGTATTTAAAATGCAAACTATATTTTTCCAGTCTTTGGAATTGCTTATTCACAAAGACAATAACAAGAACAACTACCATTATTAACATCTGCCACAAGTTTTCCACCTTCACTTACTTAACAACTATTATGTTTATAAGTATTTGAAAATTATAATGATTTGTTGTATTATTGAATCTAAAAATAATATAATAAATTGATTATAAATATACTTTTTCTAATTCCATTTTATTTTATTATTCTTATTCTAATTTAAATTTATTAATTTAATCAAGTTTACTTAATGCTTCTTTTAATTCTGATTGTTTTTAAGTTAAATTTTGATTAAATTCCTATTTTAATTTGTTTGTATTATCTAAAATTGCTTATTAATATTCTTTTTCCTTTAATTCTATAGTCAAAATTAATTTTACGCTTAAATCTTTTCTATTTATATGGCTTTATAAAATGCAAATAGTCTATTTTGGAGAAGTTTATAATAAAAATGTAAAACCTTATTAAATTCTAATATGAAGCATAAAATTATTTGTAAAAGAAAAAGAGAGAAGAATTTTAGTTGTTTTAATTTAACTAGTCTAGCTTTATAGGCAATATTAGATTAATAAGAAGAATTACTAAAATAGATAGAAAAAGAAGAATTAGTAAGATAATTGGGATGTATCATAGATTAAGAATATCAGAAGTCTTAGATTAGTATAAATAATTGAAGCTATTCAGATAAATTTATAACAACTAAATAATATATCATATAATTAGGAATGAATTAAAAATTTAGCCCCAGAAATAAATGAAAGAAAAATGGAAGACGTACAAGACTGATATCATTAAAACAGTTTTCCAGTACTAAATTAAATTGTTGACTTTGATTTGTATAGAATTTCAATCCGAAATCTCTGTTAGAGAAATTTAGAAAAATGTGGTTTGGCTAAAATACATTCATAACTAATAGTGCGTTGATGAACTTCAGAACTAATTATGTTGATCTAAGATAATATAATATATTGGCTAGGAACTATTGTTTAAATTATAGTCTGAATGAAGACTAAAGTGAAAAATGAATTGGAGTAATTAAAAAAATGTTAAATTAGTGAAAAGGGCTAGTGATAATCAAAAATTTTACAATAATTTGTTAGCTGTATAAAAGGATAAAAATACAGAGACATTTATAGTAACATACTATATAAGAGGAAAGATATCCGAAAAGAAATACAGATTTAGACTTTAGGAGAAAATATAAAATAAATTTAAGACTCCATTTGCAAAAGTTTAATAATGCCTTCTTTTATATTTCACTAAATAGAGAAATTTAATTCTTGAATTTTACAGCATTATAACAAAGATAGTCACTTTAGATTCTCTTTACTCTAACCTTAAAAATTTATCCTATTAAAAAATTTATTCAAGATCTTTAATAAAGATACTAAGAGCTCATTATCTAATAACAATTATAAATAGGGGAATATTTACACTCCTAAATTAGATTTACTCCTCTTATTGATTTTATAAAAGCACATTAATATTTATTAATTGGATTAAACATATTCCGTTTAACACGTAATCATACATCATTAGATTAAATTAAGGATGAGATGAGTTTTTTCGTCAAATTAGAAATTACCAAAAGGTCTCAGAAATATTCAGAAGAATTGTAAAAACATAATAATTCTGATTTAAATAAAAAAAAGATTAATTAGAATCATATGTAATTATAAAATAGTGATTAATAGAATATTAGACTAAATCAGAATTAGAAAGTGAATAAGACAGGTAGAGTTATTTTAGTTCATCTTAAAGGAATATTCCTCAGTTAATAATCCCAATAGTATAATATACTATTGGAAATCTCATATTAGGTCACATTCTTTAATGAAGCGAAATGATAATACAATGTTAGTGAATCTCCAAATATAATAACTTATTTCTCTTGTAAAGCATAGAGAATAAACTTAATGCTTAAAATTGTTGATCTTTAATATAAAATATCTCACCTCTAATTTCCAATTTAGTAAAATCCTCCTTTTTATTTCATATCAAACTTGTTTTTCAGATGTAGAATACATCTTTCATTTATTCAATTTCATAAAAAACCAATTTGAATTCGATGTATTCTCGTGAAAATTGTTTTATTACCTTTCCTTCATCCAAATTAGTCATCCTATTTGACAGGTATCTCATTCCTACTCTTATGTTTCTTCGCTTTTCCTAGAAATAATATTTTTTAAATTTAGTACTACTCCATTGCTTCTAGATCAAGATCCGTTCTCATATATTTTATTAATAAACTAACATGGTTAGAATCTCTATTGGAATGCCTTATAAAATTAAAGTAACATTTCCTTCTTGGGCTCCTTTTCTTTCATATTTTCCAGGCTATGATTTATATATTTATAAATTACAATTTTAACTAATTCAAGAGCTTATTAACATATTGAATCTCTTTTATATTAATTGAATAACATCTTTATTCTAAACCATAAATATCTTTCATAAAAACTTTATAAGTTTGCAATTTATAATACAATTATTAAGCATATTCAACGCATATTAATGAAGGTAATACCGGTTTTTCATTAATTCATTCCTAAAAAATACATAACATATCATTTACCATGAATATATAAATAATCTTCTTTTTTTAAGAGTAATTAATTCAAAAAGTTAATTTAGTATATTTAACTATTGTTAAATTTCTTTTATTTTAATTAAATCAATGTTGTTAACTATTTTTTGCTCAAATGCTGAAAGACTCTCCTATATCATAGTCTACCTAAATTCTTTAGGATCTAGAAACTATAACTCAATCAACCGTTTTAATATATCTAAAATTTGTTTCATTTGTTCAATCAAACTCTTTTCAATCTTTTTGTAAAATTTCATTTTTGTGGTCTTTCACTTAAAAATGATCTTGTCAATTATCTCACATCAGTCTTAGGGGGATGGTGCTAAATGCTCTTTAATATGATCCAGGATAATGTTACTATTATGCTCTCTGCATTTTCTCCATCTACGTTTCCTTAAATCGAAGTAAGCATATCCTGGGATATGCCTTATTTTCAGATAGTTGGATTCTTCTTTGAACTTTCTACATGTTCATGTTGTGGTGTTATTCCCTTTACTTTTCTTATTCAAACATATCTAGCTTTGTTTTCTTTTGTAATAATTCATTAATTTATTAATGCATGCAAGTTGCTTTCACATGAATTTTGAGTTCAGTTATATGAATTAATTTAAGTTTATTTCCCCTTTGGTTCATTACTTCTGTGTGCATTCTTTCATCATACTTTTTAGTTATTTAAAAATTTAAAGTAATAAATTATTAATTTCATTTTTTAGTATGATCCATGTTCTTCCCTTACTACTTATATAGATGAATTGCCTGAAAATTTCCAGTTATATTTTCTAATTTATTTTCCCTCTTAAAAGTCGGCCTAGATAGATTGTCTTATCTATTATCTCTTTTGGATAATAGTTCTTTAGGCCCATAGCATATCTAAAGGAATTGCCTTTCAAAGTTTGCCAAAATTTGATTTGGCTCTTCTTTGAAACCATACTGCTAGGCTGTTATACCTGATCAATAGAAATAACAATAGAATCATATTTTTTTAGCATTTAGAATGGAATTATATTTCTAATATAAGACAGCTGCTTGGCCCTTCTCAAATCTGCCTTACCTATATGTTTTTATTGTTCTGTTATGTTTCATCTGATAATGATTCTAATACCAAAGTATTTAAAAGTATCCAACTTTTCTATGCCAACCTTTTCGAGGGGTGGATTGCTTATCTTAGCTATGTATTTGGTTTTCTTAATGTTGACATTAAGATTCTTTTATGTTTGTCTTTATGAAGAGATTAGTGCAAATCCCAATTATTTCTTAGTTAGCCAATATAGGTGCATCATCAACATAAGCTAGTATTAAACTTTGTCAAAGTTCTTTTCTTTGGAGCAAATCTCGTATCTAGTTTCATTTTGTATTCCTTAAGATCTTCATGAAAAGTGTATGAAGAGTAGTGAAAGAATATGCCAAACAAAAATGGAATCAGTACTGATCCTTATGCCAGGCCATTTTAAATCTATTTTTTGCTTTGTAAAAGGGTCAAATATTTAGAGTTTATCCTGTTGATTACTTATTCTTTTTCTTTAACTCCAGTAGTTATTTAGAAAATAGAGTCCCTAAATTTTGAGCAAATCAGACCTAATTATTATGATTCTTTTCATCAGAATTTCTTTGAATTTGACATCATGGCCCCATTCTATAAATTTTGACAAGGGGATTCTAAATCGTTTTTGGTTGAAAGTTTACGATTTTGGCAATGTTGGGTGAATTGTTATTTAATGTTATCAATCTCTGTTAAAAAGTATCGATTGTAATATTCATGATAAGTCTAACTTCAGTAAGGTGAGTGAAATCATATGAATTTGCTTCATTGTACCATTAGAGATTTGAGTCATCTCAGTTCAGTACTTAATAGAATATAACGCATAAAAATCTTCTTATTCTGTTTCAAACTAATGTCTTCCCTATTTAATCTGTTGCAATCTCTTAATAGTCTGTATTGAGGATTTGCTATGTTACCAAACTATACTTTCCTTATTTTTTCACTTCTTTCAAATATCCATTTTTTAATTCATAAGTAAGAAAATTTCCAATCAAATTAGATTCTTGTCTAAAGAAATTCTCTTATAATATTATTTCCAACCTTTTTATAAACTCACATAATTAATAGCTTTGCCTCTATGATATTATATCCTTCAATCTTTAAACGCTTTTTCTATCAATTTTCTCCTATAGTCTTACTTTTCATTCTCGCCTCAATCTTTTTTTTAATAAAAAGAGCCCCGGACTCATCCAAGTCATTTCTATCTTCTCTAAAGACATATCAGAATTTTTTTTGACTCTTTTTCAACCCTAATCGTCTGTATTTCTCTCTTTATGTTATTTATATATATTATTTTCTTTTCAGCACTTCTAACTATATTTTAGTATTCTGGTCTTGGTCTTTCAAGTAGTTTCATTTAAGGATTATTTAATCAGATATGATTTAAACAACCTTGTAACTTCTAATTTATTACTTTTTTATTGAAGACCACCTACATTCTATATTGGAACTTCTAAAACTAGTCATAAGAGAATTAAATTTATCACTAATAGTTCCCATTATACTATTCAAGTTCAGTTATTGTCTAACTGTACATTGCGATAAATTTATATTAGATTTTTAATCTTTAAAAAAAAAATTAATTCACTTCTTTACTGAATTGCTAATGAAGATGCCTTTAGATTTTTTATAATTTCAATCCATTTTCAGTTGATGAAAAAATTTTTTACCTCAGTATGCGTCTAATCATAATCTATTATCTTCCCTCCTAGTCTTCTTTGAATTATATTTTTTTTAAAGTTCTTTATTCACCCTTCATATTCATTTCCAATAGTTTTGGATTAGAAGAATTCATTTATGCACAATGATGATTTATATAACTAGGGGATGGACTTCTCTTACAATAATTGGAACTGACATGACACAATTTTTTTGTAAAATAATTAAAGCAGATTTCAATATCATAAATTTTCTTTGTATTTTTTGGGTAATTAATTTGAATTGTTGTCAAATTAATTAAAAATAGAAGATGATATGTTTAATAAGATTAACTTGTTTTCATTATTATATGGGTTCTCCTGATTTAATAATTGCCTAAATAAAATGAAATTTCGACTATAACTTTCCATTTAGCTCTTTGAGATACTACTCAAATTGCTATTCCTTAGAATTAATAAAATTATTTTCTATTTAATATTATAAAGCATTACTCTCAATTTCTAATTTGTTATTTGCTTCCTTTAATGTTATTATATCATTCTCCAACTATTTAATGGTACAATATTTTTTCAATAATATGCTATTATTATCAAATGTATTTGAATATTCATTCAAAATATTTAATAATTTAGAATATTAAGACTTTAAATATTCTGATTTAATTGTTTAATCTTAAGTTTTTATCTATATATTTTATTAAATTTATTCTATCTTCTAAACATGTTATTAATAAATGGTAATAGTTTAATCAAATATATTTAATTGGGATTGATATTTTTTAGCCTAATCAATCAATTCTTAAATTTCTTTGTTAAGATTAATTTGGTTTGTATAGTTTTCATCCTTTTAGGCACATTTTTACATTTCTTAGATCATATCAATCAATTAGTTAATTAATTTTTTTTCAACTAAATAAAATTATATAATTTGATACTTGAAATATCCTTTAGTATATCTAAAGATTATTAAATATCCTATTAGTCATATTATTGCAAAGATTCCAATTGGTACTAAATATCCTTTTTGAAAATTTAATCCTTATTTTTTTAATTTATAATTATTTAACTTTATGATACTTTTTCTTTTTCTTTTTGAATTAATTGCTTCAAATCTTTTAATAATTATTCATCACTTAATGCTTAAATTGAAATCTTTTTTATTTAGTTTGATTGTTTAGTCTTATCAATGGATAAGAATTATTCTGCAATCAATTTATCATTTATTTCATTCAATTTCTTATTATAATTCTTTCTCATATGAGCTAATTAATTAAATAATTCAGACTTTTTTTCTTTGCTTTCATTTTTGTATTCTTTTAATATTCTTTCAGTTTCAGTGTTGTATTCCTACCATTACTTATCCACATTTTCTATAGTTTCATATTTTATTTATGGATTCTCAGAAATACAGTCAACGCATACAAATCTATCTTCAATTTTACTAGTTGATGAATCCATATCAATCATTATAATTTCCTTTTTATGCTTACTGCAAATTCTACTTAAACTTGGTGTTTTCTATAAATAATAAATATAATATACATAATTGTTTTTTTTGATAAATTAAGGAATTAATTCAATAACATTATTTTCCATTATATCTTTAATTGTTTCCTTTGTATTTTTAAATGTATCTAATGTCTAAAAGTATTCAGAACTATTCAATAATAGTTCAAATTATCTTTATAATTCATTAATAAAATGATTATCCTCTATTAATTTAGGTGATTGCTATTACTCTTAAGAATATAATTCAGACAATTATTTTATATCTTCAAAGTAATTTAATTATTATTCACATTCTTATAATTCTAATTTTTCTTTTTAAATTGGAAATATATATTATTATATTTATTTGTACATCTTCTCCAAAGAATCATTTATTGATTATTTAAAATCCATTATTTAATCTAATATATTTTTATAATAGCTAAGTCTTGCTTGATTCTCTTTAGTTTTGATATCTCTTTATTAAGCCTTTACTATTTAGATTCTCTCTTTTGATTATTCAATAGTCGTCACTTTGTTGTTATTCATTTTCTCAACTAAGCATTTACCACAAAAGAATTAAATCTGTGCTTTATCTGATAAATCTAAATCAACAGCAATCAATTCTAGATTATGAATTTTACATATTGTTTCTTATGTATTCTGCAATTATTATTGATTTAAGATATTCATGTTTGTTATTTAAATTAATTAATGTAATTATGTATCATTTAACCAACCTTTATATGTCAAAATTATATATTCCATTCTAATTCTATCATTTTTAATATATATAAAAATAAGGATTATAGGATATTTATAGTGTATTATGATATTAAAAATAACAATTAAGCATTAATTTAGTTAAATATTTTATGAAAATTTCTGATGGCGTTTTACTTTTTGTATTTCAATTTAGTGTAACTTAAATTAGATATAACAAAAATAAAGAAAAATGTAATGAAACAATGATAAATTAATAAATATTATTTCCATTTAAAAGGATCTCAAACTAAAATAAAATTAGAATATTTACCCTAAATCTAATTTACACAAGGACTGATTCCTTTAATTAAGATTAATAGCTGAATAACATCCTAAAGTTTTAATTTTCAAAAATGTTCATAACAATAAAATGATGAAATTTAAATTAACTGATTACCTATCAAGATTATTAATTTGAAGATCACGTTAAAATTAAAGAAAATTTGAGAATGATTTTGAAATTAGAAAAGTTAATTATATAAATTATAGTTCTAGTTATTCGTAATTTAACTTGTTTTCTAATATAGTAATTAAATATATTCTTTTCATTATGATTTACTATAAACCATTAGATTAACTATATTTTGATTAGAAGTCATTTCAATTTCTATCTACATTATCCTAAAGGTTTTATGGTTTTATAGACATTATTAATACTTATTGTTAACTTAGTGTTAACCCTTACTGATCTATTTAATGGATTTGCCTCGAAAATATTATATTATATTTTCATTATCATTTTTTTTGTGGTTTCTTCCAAAATTCCCGAAAAACCTATATTAGAACATAACTCTGATAGTAGTCTAGTAAAAAAGAACTCATGTGAGGTAGAATATTCTTAATCAACATGCTTTTACTTGTATATTTATTTACAGTATGTATTCTTCATTTAAACTCTATCTAAATAACTAAGTTGATAAATTCACTACTTTTTAAGATAACAAAATTATATATATATAATTCTCCAATTTCTTCTTTAGTTATGCGTCTAAAATTTTTCATTCTTTAAGTTGTATTATACTTATATATATAAATAAAATACACTCTAATTTATAAGTCAATTTATATTCAATTTGTTGGTTTTTTAATTCATATTTTTCAAAATATAAAAATAAAACAATTATTATTTTATTACCTAATATTTTTGAATAATCAATTTATTTTCCCCTAAAATAAGATGCTTCATTTTTTGAGGTTAATCAATCTAGTAAAACTTATGTATTGGTAAATACAATAAAAATACGTTATCATGAAGTTTAACTTTCCTCTTGCAATTCAAAATGTTTCATAAATCTCTACTAACTTTGGTTTTGATTTAAACTTAAGTTCTGATTCAATTAAATTTCTACTAATTCTTTTTTCAATTTCTCCAGTCTGCTTTTTCATTTCTTCTTCTTACTATGTCTTTAGTTTATTAATTTTTATGTTTAATTTAGTTGGGTTGTCTTTATTTTTCTATTCAGCTTATGTTTTAAATAATCATTATCTTTTGAGATGTATTTAGTTCCTTTGATTTTCTAAATTATTACTTCAAAAATGATTACTAGAAATCAGAATAATTTAAACCCTTAAATAAATTGAAAATAGGTATATTTTGGTGATACATAAAAGAGAGTATTAATTAGCCATTATCTATCTAGCAACCCTTGTGATGTGATCCTTATTTCAATCTCTTACCCTATTATTTAATGAAATTCTCTATATAAATCGAGCTTCGTAGCTCTTTTAACAAGGTAAGCAAATTTAATATCAATTACTTTTACCACTATTACTTTATTTAAAGTAACTAAAGGTAAATATTCACTAGTAATAAAGGCTGATTAGAATTTGGGAAGATAATATCCTTTTAGAATTAATCCTGTATAAAGAGATTTCATAGAACCCACTAATTAGTTCGCTTATTCAATTGTAAATATCTAAAATAATAATTAAGAAATAACATAATAAAGTAATAATTTTTCATATTCTAATGGAGAAAAATACACTAAGGTATATGAATAAATCATAATATTAACAATAATTTGGGAATTTTTTGGACCAAATAATGAACCAACTACAGCTTATTGTGGATTTTATAATTATTATGTAGCTGTTCATAAATGTTAACCTAATTGTTTGTAATGCTTAAATGAAACCACATGTACTTAATGGAGTAGCAATTATGATGCAAATTTTATTAAATTTTCATAAGAAGAGTGTTTAATTAACTAATATTATGATAATGATTCTTATAGATGTTTGGATTGCCCATTATCTTGTTTAACTTGTGCATCTAAAATAGATTGTAAAACATGCTAATCTACTTAAACTAAACCTAATTTAGGATGACAAACTTAATCAAGATGAAGATTCATATCAATGTTTTGATTGCCCAATTGAATGTAATTAATTTTTAAGTTCAAGCAGTTGTGTAAAATGTTTAGTGACTAATAATATAAAATTAAAAAATCAATAATTTATTTTTATTGATGGATATTATCCAATTTCAGGTACCTCAAAAATTTGATATATAAAACAAATTACGATAGAATACCTCCAAGACTATTTGATGCATAATAAATAAGAATCAGACTGAGAGCAGATCATGATTCAAATTTTTCAAGGAATCAAGTTTTATCTATTCTTCGATTTATTTCAGTTCCTACCAAATATTATTTAAGAAAAGAGTTCTTTTCGAATCTACTTTTATCAAAAATATAAAAAAATATTCTCAGAAAAAGATTATGTTCTAATTCTTTATTATTGAACTAAAATAATGTTAAAAAATTAATTATCAAATGAAGAGATCAATCTTTTTATTTAAAAATCACTTAGCTTAAAATAATAAGTATTTTAATAATTATTATTAAAACAATTTTGATAGATTTAGTTTAAGTAAATGATTTTAATATTCTGAAAGAATAGCAATTGTGTATCTAGTATTATTATTAATAATATGCATAAATTATTATAAAAATTTTAGACTAAAATTAATACTTATAGGTAGTAAAGTGATAGTTGTAGTTTTAGTTGAATATTAACAATAATAGATTGTTTTATAATTTAATAAAATCTAAAATATTGTCAAAAATTGAGGAAAGTTCATGCTTTGATTTCTACTTATTTTGTATTATAATTTTTTTATAATCATCTCTACAATAAACTTTGTTGGTAAATATCTCATTCAATATGATTGGTTTTCTACAATTTGGTTACTTCTTAGGGATAAGCCTTCTAATAAATTAAAAAATATTATTATTATATTAATTATTTAAATTTAATATAATATATATTTATTTTTATAAAATTTCATCGAATTAGAAAGAATGTCAAGAGATTAAGTAGTAAGTAGAAAATTAGAATAGCACATGTAAGAAATAGAAATGCATTTAGATGTATTAACTTATTATTAGAATATTTTAGTAATCATTTGACAAGATCATAAATTTCATAGATTAGGTATTCATTATTGATTCTCCAATTTCTAAGATTAATAATACAAAAACAGATATAAAATTACCAAAAGTTGATTAGTTCCATTTAATGGAATAATCAGAATATTTATCTAATTTCTTTGAATAAGTAAAATCATTAATCAAATCTAAAATCAAAGATCAAGTTCAAATTTTATCATAACAAGAACAAAAATATTAATAAATTTTAATAAATTCATAATAATCATAATTATATATCTAATTACAAAATGAAATGAAATCTACATCATAAGTCAATTTTAAACCATTTAGTTATGAAATAATTGAAGCTAATTCTATTAAATAATAAGAATCTTGTTGGGCAATATCTATTAATAAAGATTTTTCGATCGTAGCGGCTGGTTGTAATAAACTAATTAAAATTTATGAATTCCAACAAGGAATGTTGAAATTAAATCAAGTTTTAAATGAACATTAAAGAGAAGTGGTCACTTTAAATTTTGTGAAATAATCAAATTAATTGATTTCTGGAGATTAAGGATATATTTTGATTTGGTAATATAATAATAATTCATGGATTTGCTCATAAACTATCGATGGTCATAATGATTGGATTAGATGCATAATTTTAAATAATAATGAAGATCTTTTTATATCCAGTAGTGCTGATAAGACTATTAAGTTTTGGGTTAAAAAGAATGAATGGATTTATTAATAAACTATTACAGATCATAGTGGTTGGGTCAATCAATTAAGTTTAAATGAATAACAAAATCAAGTTATATCTTGTGGATATGATGGATTGATATTAGTAATAGAATAATCAGAAACTAATAAAAATTGGATTGTAAAACAAAAAATACAAGTTGATTGTATAGGATATCGATTATGCTTTATCAACGATAATCTATTCACATATTAACCTGTAAATGGGAATTTGATGTATGTTTATGAAATGAATAGTGTAAGTAAATAGTTCACTAAATCAAAAGATATTAGAATAAATCAAGGAAATGATAGTTGTTTATTATTTCCATAATAATTTATTAAATAAAAATAATTAGTTGTTAATAAGCATGATAAATATGTACATTTAATAAGATTTACAGAAAATGCTGAATTAAAAGTTGAGTAATCTATTCGATTTGGAACAAATGATATATTTGGATAATTGAGTGATGATGGAGAATATTTAATTACTTGGGATTAAACATCATATCAAATATAAATAAGGAAATTCAAAGAACAATGAGATAATTATTATATTAAATATAAAAGTCAAAAATTATTTATTTTTATTTAGATTTAAAAAATCTAATAATAAATATTTACTTAAATCTCAATTAAATCCAAAATTCCAAATAAAGAAAAAATAAGAATAATAATTTTTCATCTATTTTTATTGATAGTAGTCAAAAGTAAATTGAAATTTTAACTAAAAGAAATTAAGAAAATATGGCTTAGAACTCTATAATTATATAAAGATGGTAGTAAAATAGACAATCAAATTTTGAATAGAGAATAAAGGACTGACTCAGAGAGTGATTCAAGTTATGACAAGAAATGATTTAATAAATTGTTCAAAATAGTGTTAAACAATTATTAACTCGATGGTTGGAGAAAGAAGCAGTTTATACTAATAATAAATTAAGAGCAATAGATGTAGATATTGATTCTAATCAAATCTATTGGGCATATTAAATAAGAATAATTTAACAAACAGTAAATAATTAGTGATCAATAAATAAAGCGTAATTATTCTTTTATGGTAATCTATAACAAATTATTATTTTTAGCAAAAAAGGAGTTAAGAACTTCTTAAATTTAGAAATATTTAATTGCCTGGAAAATCAAATATTAAAAGTCTGAATGATTAAAATTATTCAAAATAGATTAATTTACCTTTTATAAATTTCTATTCGGCTTTTAAATATTTTTTAGCCTTTAAAAAAAATTTCTATAATTTGTTAAATTTCTTTTAATACTTTTCATGAAACAATTTTAGTTCATATATATTATGATGATTTAAATAAATAGCTAAAAAGGAGATTAGGAAAATAAAGAAAGGTATTCCAAAAAGAACAAGATAATCAAAAGGATAAACCTAAGAATGTATATTCTGATAATGTGCACTTTGCTAAAAACTATTAGGTTTCAAGAGAAGTAGAAGTGAATCTGTTGGTTTCCAAGAAGAAAAAACTTTTTCTCCCAGCTCCAAAATGAAGGACTAACTATTAAGAGTAAACAAAGCAGAATATTTTAAATATTAGAAAATATTATAAAAATTTTGAAGAATTTTGGAAGGTAATTAGATGAAAATTTGCCTAATAATCGGATCTAAGATGAAGGTAATATTAAGGACGATCTCCTCGAAATTTGTGTAGGAAAATTTAATCAGAAATCAGGATTAAAATAAATTTTATAGATGAAGAATATGCATTATTTGGAAAAATTTTAGAGACAACTCCTTTTGAAAGAAAGCAAAGAGGGAAAATTCCAAAATAAAATTTATATTATTAGGATTAGGGGAATAAATGATTATGGAATTTACAAGATTTATGGAAATGTATGGAAAATTATAGGGAGTATAATAATAGAGTGAAAAAAGAGCTTATATAGATCATATAGTAGTTGTGAGAATAAAATTAAGAGAATATATAAGATATGTAGAAATAAATCTATTATTTATTATCATCAGCAAGAAATAAAATAGAATGGAAAAAATACAAGCAAGTTGTAATTCTATTTTATGTATATTGCCAGATGAAATATTTATTAAAAGCAAAATTTGCTAAGCTAAAATAAACATAATAACGAGATAGAGATGGAGAAATTAAATTCAAATCTATATAAAATATATAAAAGATTAATGTAATATGAAAATTGAAATCACAGTCATCCCATTAAAATAGATTAAAATATGTTGAAAAATGCAAATTTTGAATAAATCTATCATTATCCTCTGTATAAGATATTCTGTTGTCACTAAAATATCCGTTTCCTTTTATTTTGATTTTAATATTCTCACAAAAGCTTAATTGATATAGTATTACTAACCAAAAATCCTTTTACTATGAAAAGTCCCTAGCATCTTAATATTAGAAAGTGCTGGAAAGGTAGGAATTAATTACACTCTCACTTCAAATTTTCGCTAGTGTCTTTATTTGATATAAAAATTGAGTCATAGTTCTCTCTTGCTAAGCTCGTCTTCCTTTAGAGTTACATACTATCATCCTCTTATACAATTTAAGTTTATCTAGAAATGAAAATATAAGCAGTAAAATTTGTTCCTTATGTAATCTGAATTTGACCAAAGAGACAATTTTAAAGTAATGATTTACAAAATTTCTAAAAATGAAAAAAAAAAAACAGTTGATTTTCACTTAGAATAAAAAAAAAATCTCAAAAATCACTGATGAATCTTAGAAACTATTAAATTGATATATGATTGTAAAACCTTAAAAGTCCTAACCATCAGAAACCCCAATTAAGATTAATCCTCACTTGTTGGTCATTAGAATACCATATCACATACTACTTTTAAAAAATTAAATTAGACTTATCTTTTCTAATGCAGGAATTGCCGAATTATGTTGAAACTAATATTTGGAACTATACATTAAGAATATAAAAGGGAAGACACATCTTATATTATCAAATAAGAAGAAATAAATAATGATTTAATGGATGTCTTCTGCTAAACTGAAGAATGTATCTAAAGAGAAATGAGAATATATCAATATTTGAACTCAATCCATAAAATTAAAATATTTCCGATGCTTTAAATAGTACTTTTTAAGAGAAAAATAGTTCTACAAAAATTAACAGACATCAAATATATTAAAAATTTGTAATGATAAAGGATATGAAATAAAACCTAGCTCAATTTACAAATAGATCATATTGATTAATAAATTTAATAGGAAACTTCCACTAAATATACAATTCTGTTTATTGGGACAACCATGCATACTAGAAAAAAATGAATAATGAAATTAGAACTTGTCTATAGCAACCAAATATTTTATTGATAGATGAATTAAAGAATAGGAAATAGATAGATAGGCAAATTATTCAATTCATGGCAAAGAAATTCTCATCCTTTATCAGATATTAGGTAGACGTAATTAAGAACTATCTGTATGTTGCGTCAGGAGATTAGAATTTACTTATATGAAGATGTTGAGCTTCCTTTAGAGTGTTAATAAAATTAAATGAATTGAAGCATTCTATTAGATATTAAAAAAAGGAATACTTCAGAAGAAAATGCATTCTAATATATATAATAGAGTTAATACCAATTACTGTGTCATTATTTTAATATATAAATTATCCTTGAAAAGAAAATCTTGACCTTTTGATCCCAAATACTATATTGATCAACAAAAATTAGGCATATAAATAAATTATAGAAGTGTAGATAAATGAGGATAACTTTTTAAGAGGAAGCTTAAAGAGAATTATAACCTTCTATTTTTATATTCATTATCAATGGGGCACTTAATATTTTGTAAGTAAACATATATCATACTAGAGCTGATTTTTATTTCGGCATGAGAAAATGAATAAATACTTTTCTCCTATATTTTTGTCCTCTTCTATTTGTCCAGCATTAAATATTCTTCATCTCCTTTAAAATAAAGTCATCTTTGTCTATCATTATATTTCAATTTATATAAGAATGAAAAGTTAAAAGTTATTCTCTGGAACTTAAATATTTGAATATCATTAACTAGAATATATAAAATGGTACTTTATAACAAAATATCAGGCTCCCTAGTAAGGAGTGAGATATTTTGGATGATTCAGAAAGTATTATAATCGTACAATAGAAAACTTCCAGAAATTTTGTAAGTACTGACAGATTAGAACCAAAACTGAATTCAAATTCTGGAATAAATAGGAAACTGATCTTGTACACCTTCCTGCATGTTTGAGGGATAGATTTTCCCTCTACATCAGCCAGTCCATCTATTTTATCAAAAATATCCCATAATTAATCCAAATTAGGATTATTTGTATGTTATAAAATATTAAAGTAATTCTTCAAGAAACATGGTATACTTTTTTAACAAATTTTTGTTTGACAGCATTAATAGAAGTTTATCCAATTTTAAATTCATCATTGAAATTAAAATTTGAATGTTCCTTAAATATATTCATTATCTAAAAATTATTTTTTTTATTTTGGTGTTATCCTATTAATGAAAATAGGGATATAAAATTTAATTCTAAATTTATATAGCCCTTTTGTATTTTGAGAGGATCTTTCAACTTATAATTTTATTGCATTCATGATTATTTTGGATGATAAGGCAAATCCCTTTATCGAATAAATAATTCAATTACAATTTTTCAATTAAAGATCTTC
>CAJJDO010000174.1:4556-16565 GCA_905183005.1 Paramecium pentaurelia
TGATAGGATTAGCTAGTAGTAGTTTTTTCTTTTATTATTTGGAAATCCTAGTTAATGTATGGAAATTTTAGATACTTTATAATTTCAATCATATTTGAAATAAATGATCAATATATAGAAAGTATTGGAAAACTTTTTGAATATATCAATTAAACGCTGATTGATTAGTTAATATCTATGTTTCATTTACTTAAATTGAATTCCTGATTGAATTCTACATATTTATAAAATACTATACAAAATTTATAAACACTAAATGCTTTGGCTCTAAATATATCTACTATATTAGACTCATGAAGAATAAATTATTGAAAGCATTGGAATTAAATTTTATTATCTCAATTATAGTATTTACAAAATAAATGATATATTTAATAAGTAAGGCTTACTTCAATTACCCTAAGCTAATATTTGAGATCTAATATTAAAAGTTTTATTGTTTTAATTCTAAGACAGGAATAAGAGAAATAATTTCTTCTATTGGATACTTAGTATCCTTAATCACTATTATAAGTTAAAATTTAAGAAGAAATAATCATAAAATTATATTGAAAGATTTAAGAAATAAATAGCATGATGATATTATTTTAACTAAAAAAGTCTTATTTTTAATAGTGCTTACTATCATGTAAAGTTGCCCTCTTATATAATGTATATTACTTACATGTATATTAATTTGGTATCTTGGATAAATAATTAATATTTATTTTACTAGAAATAAACTTGATTTATACATCATTATTTGGATGGAAGCACTAGTAATGGTATTTATGATTTATACTATTATTTTTTGACAATACATTATCTTGTATGATATATTGCTTCGATTTTTTAAGGAAAATGTATTTATAATATACTAAACATTAGATAATTTAGTTGTGGAATAGTGTACAATTGCAATTTATTATCTTTTATTTTAACCTAATTATTTCTCTTGATCCTTACCATTTTCTTTCAATTACAAAATTTGAGAATCGGAACTCTTCAAATTTTCAATTTCTTGCTTTTTCATAAAATTAGGAAAATTAATATTATGCTATATTTATTCTTCCAAAATTTATATTGGAAAGAACAATAAACAAAAAATTACGCTGTTATATTATTTAACAATAACCAAATTCATAAATATGTAATTAAATAATAACAAAAGTATTAGTATTCTGTGAAAGATATAAAAAATAGATCTCAAATTAGCCAGGGCATGCCGTTCATTCAGTTATTCCATTTCAATTGGCTACAAGAACATTTTTACTCTCACCTGAATTCATATTAATAAATTTTATTCTTCTAAAATATATTTTAAATATTTATTTCAATTTAATCATTAAATATATCAATAAACTGTTTTTAATTAATTACTTTTTCTATCTTAATTCTTCTAAAATAGAATCACTAATTATAAAGGGTTTTTGAATTATTTATATTCCATATTTTCAAATCCACAATAAATTTTATTTCAGTTCCATATTTTACATAAATTATTTATCCTCTATCAAAATAAATCCTAAAAACAGCATCATAAATATATACAAAATAATTCAGTTACTATCTCTCTTAAGGCATTCCCTTAAATTATTGCAAATACTTTGTAGAAAGACTCTACAACAACTATGATATATAAATATTACACTTATTATAAATATTACACTTATTATAAACTAGTTTAAGATACATTTATATATTTTAATGATTATTATTCCATTTAATGGATATCACATTGATGATGAAGTTTATCAAACAATAAATTATTCTAGCTAAGGTATTTTATCCTTTAACAGAACAATAAAATATGGTTTAATTAAAATAAAAAAATCCATAAAAGTTCATTAATTATCTAAAGATGATATTAAAAGTTTAAAAATTATTAATTTTAGGAGTTTTAAGGTGAAAGATTGTTTTGGTATAGATTTCTGAAGATCAAATTCTTAATTATTATTAATAATAATATAGAAATCAAGTATGTTACTGAGGATGGATAAATTTTGAGAATGTTATATAAATTATTTAATTTAATGATTATAATAACGACCCCTAATAGACTCCATAAATCCTAAACAATTTAGAATAAATCAAATATCTTTAATGGGTTGGTGAGTATAGAAAGAATCTAAAACAAGTTGGGGATTGGATAGCCATTTGGAAAGGTCAAAAATTAAAATAAAGTAGGGGGTCAGTATAGAATAGATTCAAATAATTAATAAAATTTGCTATATTATACTCAGAAGAAGGAAAAAAAATAGGGTTTTGGACAGAATTAAAAAGTAATTATATGAAGTAAAATTCAACTTTAATAACTATAATATATAGATAGTCTTTACTATATGATGTTGGAGAATATGTTGATAATTGAAGAAGAGAAAATGGAAATATTTATTTAAGGATTAAGAAATGTATTAATTTTTTACTTTTTCTTGTGTAGAGGAAGTTGAAATTATAATAAAAATGGAATAAAAAATGATAATTGGATTGAGTTGAGTAAATCTTTTAGAAGTAAATTTGATATATAAAGACATAAATAAGTGATAAATAAGTCACTTATAATGGAAAATATAGAAATGGTAAAAAAATTGGTATGTGGGTTGAATGTTTGAGGTAGAATGGCTATTAATCATTTCAAGAGATGTATGGTTTATAAATATTTATTATTTAGTGGAGGTGGGTATTATGATAAAGAGGGTAAAGAGCTAAAAATTGGTAGTTGGGTAGAATTGATTGATTTTGGGAGGTAATGAATGATTATGATTATGATTATGATTGATGTATTAGAAATAAGTAAGTCAAATTTAATGGATAATATCAAAATGGTTATAAAATTGGTATATGGAATATATCGAGTAGTGAGTATTCTTAAGATTTATGTAAATAAATGTAATAAGAAATATCTATACTAATTTTAGTGGTATTGGATGGTATGATGAAAGAGGATCTAAACATGGAAAATGGGTTGAATTGGATGAAAATTCTGCTCGGTATAAAATGATTAATCTTTATTTAAATAGTGAAAGTTAAATCACCTATTAAGGTGAATATAATAATGGATAAAAAGTTGGTTTATGGAATTTATATTGGAGTGATTTGATAAAAAATAAGAATTGATGCAATTATAATTAGACTTATTAATTATTTAGTGGAGGTGGATGTTATAAAATAGAGAACGAAGGACTTAAGAATGGAAAATGGATTGAATTAAGTGATAGATTTGATAGGTATTAAGTTCAAATATTTAATGATAAGTTTTAATTAAGTTATTTTAAAAGGTGATTACAAATGAGGTAAGAAAGTTGGTAGATGGTTTAAGATGAAGAGATAAGGGAAAAAATGAAGGATGACTTTCATAAAATTTAAGTTATAATAACTCAAATTATTAGCTGGGAGGAGTATTACTGAAATTGAACAAATAAAATAGGTTTTAAAGTTATTAATTATATTAAAAAGCCATATTCTTTCATATCTCTAAATTTGAGAGAAAATATACTTTTTCATTTTGGGTAAATTTTATAAGCAGATTTTTTTTGAATAAATATAATAATTAATTAAATATAGAATTAAGCTTTTTGTTATTTTTTTTAATAATTCATATTAATTAAAAATATTTTACTCAGTTTTGATGATTTAAAAGTTGAATTAGTATGTTATCTTGAAATAATGAAATAACTTTGTCAATAAATTTTTGGAGCACTTAATTCTTAAAAAAACTAAAATTTAACACATAAATTTGGCTATGCAAGCGCTCTCCTGATAAAAAAATAAGCTTATACTTTTGGTTTAGCTATCAATCTCATGATTAAATGACCATTGCATTTTTCCAATTATTTCTGTCTAAGTGATCATAGTTAGGAAGAGATTTAATTTCATAAGAGAAATTAAGGACATTTCTATTTAACTCTATACTCCATTTTCCTCATCATTTTTATTCATCATTCCTCATTGGACCTTTTAGCCTTAGAACTGGTTATATAATTGTAATTCAAGTCCAATTAACTCTTAAAAACTATAGGTATTGCATAATTCTCATTCAGAAATAATCATAATTTCTCTAGCTAAACTAGTTCATAAGAGATATCTGTATTACTACTGACTAAGTATTTTATTGTGTTCTTTGGCAGATAAATCCATAATTCCTTTGGAAATCTCATAAAATTGAAATTAGTTAATCCCTCAATTAATTTGTATAACCAATGATGCAGACTCTAATAAGTATTTATGAGTTAATTAAAAAAATTTTTAAGTTAATTTAGAAAAGAAGATTTATGAATAATAACAATTTTATTTGTTAGGGAGATAAGTTATTGTAAATAATGTATCAAAGTTTAGAAATCATATATATGAATATTAAATGATTAAAAATCTTATCAATATAGCAATGAATTTCTAATAATAATAAAAATTATGTAAATATTCAGAAAATAATATATTAACTGCAATATATTGTTTTAAATAGGAAATTATCTTGTCAAGACAGGGGAAGTTATTCAGATTATTACCAAATTTTATTAATCAGTTGATTGATGAATATCTAGTCCAATTTAAATCTAATTAATTAACTAATATATTAAGATGATATTATTATTATCTTAAAATAAAATTAAAAATAATTTAATAGAAATACAAATAATATCATTTATGAGTTAAATTAGAAATCTTTAGATATATTGTTCTTGTGGGAAAAAGAATCTTTTTCAATAGGTTTGCCTAAATAAATCATGTAGAGCTACCAATAGAGTTTATTGTCTTAAATGTGATAAAAGAAATGAACATTTTACTTGTCAATATAATGTAAAAGATGAAGAAGGATTAATTCAATTTTTTGAAGATATTGGGAAAAAGATGGAGATTTATATACTCAATTTATAAGAAAGTTTAAGAAAAATAGTCGAAGGATTTAATGAATTAACTAAAACCCTAAGAAATAAATGTTAATACAATAAATAAAGACTTTAAGAATTAAATGAACAGGATTTGAAGAATATAATAGATCAAATCTTTTAATTTTAAGATGAATTTGAGAAAGGCTTAGAAGAAGAGATGTAAAATTGTTCAAAAAATATGCTCATTAAATTAAGTAATTGGATTGATGAATTAAGAACAAAAAGTAAAAACTTAGGAGAAGATATAATTATTCAGAGGAATACACTATATAGAGATTTATAGGAATAGAAAATATAGAGAGCTCAAAAATTGGAAGAGGAAAAAGAGAGAGCTCAAAAATTGAAAGAGGAAAAATAGAGAGCTCAAAAATTGAAAGAGGAAATAGAGAGAGAAAAATTGAAAGAGGAAATAGAGAAATAAAAAAGAATTATCAATGAAAAACATAGTAATTTTTTTTTTAAATAAGCAACCTATTAAGATCAAGAAAATCAAATAGATGATAGATATATTGAGTACCATCCAAGTCATGACCCAAATCTTATAAGAAACAGAATAGAAAAAGAAAAAGAAGCATAACTTCGTCGTCCTATTATGGAGATCTTAATTGAGTTTATACCTGACCCCACAATATTCAACAGAGATCCAAGAATAACCACTATTCAAAATAAGTTTAAGATCTTTAGCATAGAACTTAACTAAAAAGCCTTTGAAAAAAATATTATAACAATAGAAAAAATATAGATTCCGAATGATTATACTGTAAAACATCAATATTACTGGACTTGTATAAGAACTTTGAAACCAATCGTTTTCAGTTAATTGAAAGATGTTTACTTGATGAAAAGAACAGATAGCTTTTAGGATGAGGTCTATGTTTTTAAAATGCCTATAGGGTATTTATTTTTTCTATTCAAAGCGGATAACCCTACAAATCAATGAATGAAGCCATGAAAGATTGTAGATCCCATCTAATTTCGTAAAGATATATGCAGAAATTTATTTAGGAATTAAATGATAAAGGTTGCAATACTCCTCCTATTAAATATTAAGATCTCTTAATTCTTTAAGAAGATGAAAGTAAATTTATCAGTAAATCATTTAGAGAGCTTTTTTATTGCAGAGAGATTTTTTGAAGGGGAATTCATAGAGTTTAATAATAACTATGGATATATAAATGACAACACAGAAAAAATAAATGCTTTGTCTTAAGTCTTTACTTACTACACATACTTTAAGAGTGATTTTAATTATTTGATTTGTAATGTGTAAGGAGTTGGTTATAATTTTACAGATCCATCAATCAGTACCATAGGAGGAGATTTTGATGATAATGATTTTGGAGAGGAAGGTTAGATGGGATTTCTAGTAAATTATGAAAATTAAAAAGACAAATTTAAGGAATATTTGAAAATTCTAGATATATACGAATGAAATAATAAATATAAATTAAACCAAATTCGATCCTAAAATTAATTTTATTTTATAGCAAATATTAAATTTAATTTGGATAAATAACTTGTTAATCTATATCCTTATTTGTAAAGTTATTAAGTATTTAGAACTATAAATATATTTACAAAAATTGTAATTTATGCTCCTGAACTAAGATCTATATTAGATAAATCACAATTAATTTAGTTGCATCAATCATCTTTTACATAATGGTATGTTTGCTAAAATTTATATTAATTTGCTATAACATCTAAACATTAGAATATAATAAAATAATAACTTTAATTATCAGTTTCATAAATTTACATCCTAAATAAGATTTTCTTTAAGAAACCCTAGCAACAGAAAAATTTTGATTTAGATGAAATTCACTTCTGTTCTCATTCCTGACTAGGTAATTTCTGTATAATTTTCAATTATCATAAAAAAGGAATTTTTAATTTAATATAAATATTTTTGATTAATTTTTGGATTAGGTTTTATAAAGAAATATAATATCTGATAGAGTTAAGAATTAAACAGAATATAAAGTATTCTGAATCAAATTTCAATTTTATTTCATTTATATTTAGTGATTATTTCTTTCATTATCTATTATCTAATAAATCTTATATCAGAATTTGACAATATCCACTTTGAATACATTAAATTCCATTATTTTTACTTAATGTGAGTAAGAATACTTTATTCAATAATCAGTTTGTGTTAAATGTGCTCGATAATGTCTATAATATATAAATAGTGCATCTAACTGCAATTCATGCCGATTTAAATAAAATAACTAATATTGTTGGCTTATACTCTAATTTTGAAACTAACACATGTTATTATAAAGGTGGAGATGGAATAATGAGTCTTGATGAAGAATGCGATGACAGTAATGTATTAAATGGAAATGATCGAACATGTAGATTAGAATAATAATTTATTTGTAAAGACTCAGTTTGTATAAAACCAGAATTACCAATTCTAATTCTAATATAAGCAGGTGATCAATCTATATAAAATAATGTTAGATTATTTAATTATAATATAACATACTCCTACAATTTAACAATGATATAGATTTTAATAAGGATGTTGAAGTATTCATTCTAAATGGTTAAGAAGAAATAAATATAAAATAATAATGTGACATCACCTTCAATATGAATAATTATAATTGAATATCAATATTTTATTCGTAATTCATCCAAACTCAAATTAACTGATAGTTTAAAGATATCATTTTGATATAATAAAAATCCTATTTTTTCTATAACCATTACTAGATTTAAAATGAAAAAGATTGGTAAAGCTAATTTTGAGTTCTTAATTCTTTATGCTTTAATTTTAATAATAATTGATTTTAACAATAAAAATTGTTGAACTTATTATTGTTGATATAACTACAGTTGAATAGGTTGAAATGGCTTCTTCAGGTAATTAATATATTCTAAATGTTATTTGAACAATGAGTGGAACTGCTCTTCTATTTGAAGGAGTAGATATCTTTTATAATCTTTTAGATACAATATAAATATTGTCATATCTAAAGTATATAAATTTTAAATTCCTTTTAATTTATAGCAGTTTTAAATGGTTTTGAATTTGTACAAATGAATTTCATTTAAAAACATTTCAATTTTTATGACCTTTTTAACTTATCTCTCATTAATGATTTGGTTTACTTTAATTCTGACTTATCTTAAATATAAATTGATTGAATTTATATTTAACTANACTTTGAATACATTAAATTCCATTATTTTTACTTAATGTGAGTAAGAATACTTTATTCAATAATCAGTTTGTGTTAAATGTGCTCGATAATGTCTATAATATATAAATAGTGCATCTAACTGCAATTCATGCCGATTTAAATAAAATAACTAATATTGTTGGCTTATACTCTAATTTTGAAACTAACACATGTTATTATAAAGGTGGAGATGGAATAATGAGTCTTGATGAAGAATGCGATGACAGTAATGTATTAAATGGAAATGATCGAACATGTAGATTAGAATAATAATTTATTTGTAAAGACTCAGTTTGTATAAAACCAGAATTACCAATTCTAATTCTAATATAAGCAGGTGATCAATCTATATACAATAATGTTAGATTATTTAATTATAATATAACATACTCCTACAATTTAACAATGATATAGATTTTAATAAGGATGTTGAAGTATTCATTCTAAATGGTTAAGAAGAAATAAATATAAAATAATAATGTGACATCACCTTCAATATGAATAATTATAATTGAATATCAATATTTTATTCGTAATTCATCCAAACTCAAATTAACTGATAGTTTAAAGATATCATTTTGATATAATAAAAATCCTATTTTTTCTATAACCATTACTAGATTTAAAATGAAAAAGATTGGTAAAGCTAATTTTGAGTTCTTAATTCTTTATGCTTTAATTTTAATAATAATTGATTTTAACAATAAAAATTGTTGAACTTATTATTGTTGATATAACTACAGTTGAATAGGTTGAAATGGCTTCTTCAGGTAATTAATATATTCTAAATGTTATTTGAACAATGAGTGGAACTGCTCTTCTATTTGAAGGAGTAGATATCTTTTATAATCTTTTAGATACAATATAAATATTGTCATATCTAAAGTATATAAATTTTAAATTCCTTTTAATTTATAGCAGTTTTAAATGGTTTTGAATTTGTACAAATGAATTTCATTTAAAAACATTTCAATTTTTATGACCTTTTTAACTTATCTCTCATTAATGATTTGGTTTACTTTAATTCTGACTTATCTTAAATATAAATTGATTGAATTTATATTTAACTATTCATAAAAAATCCTATTTATTTATAAAAAGAATAAAAATGTGTCTATTATTATTTTCGTCTCAAATTATCTCAAAAAAAATGGAGATAAAATGTTCATATTGTTTATATATTGAAATTAACAAAACAAACTCTGAATTTATTTAACAGAGAGATCTATTTAACAAAAATAAAATATTATTCTGCTCATTAAAATAAACTATGAAATGCTTATTATGTTATTTTATATATAAGATTGTTGTTAGATTCATTATCCAAGAATTAAAAGAATTCATTTAACAACAACTTTGAATATCAAAATAGGTGAATGGGAATCATTAAGGATCAAAATTTTTTGTTTTATCAATCTAACCACTAAAATTTTAACAGTTAGTTACTTCTTCTTTTCGAAAATGAAGATTACCGTTATCATGCTTATCATATGACAAAAAGCTTCCTAAATATAAAATTTCTAATAATAAAGGAATCTGATTTTACAAAAATATTTACATCAATCTGAATCTCATAATTCTTATTTAACAATCTATTTTTTAAAACTTAATTAAGAAATTTATTTTGTTATTCTTGTATAAAGAGATATAATCAAAAACTTTTAGCATTTTTCTAATTTAATTAATATTGCTGTCCTCAATAAGTTCAAGGCTACAAATTTACAGAAAATCCAAACATTGAATTTTAAATTGAATAAAAGAGTCAAAACCAAAGTATTTTTTAAATTAGACAATTTAATTGGAATATAATATCAAAAATATGAAATTGAGAAGTATTATTAAATAAAGGAATTTTAGGATTTAGTTAGTAGATATTATTTTTATAAAAACAAATATCCTAAATAGAAATAAGTTTACTAAGTTGATCAGCAGTTATTAATCTGGATTTAGCTTGGATTAAAACTTTGGTAATAAGAGTGTCTCTTAGGTTCCATAATATCAATAGAGAGCATAAACACTATTTAGAATGACGAAACTAATAATATTTAGAATATAATTTATTGGGGAAACAGAGGTATCAACAAAAGAACAGATTTAATTTAGTAGTAAAAAACTCACTTGTTTGAAACTTCATTTTCTATGACGTTAGGATGAAATATGTTATATAATTTTAATGGTTAAATCTAATAGATGGAGTTTCAATATTCCCATGACTGTATATCTAATATTTTATAATTTTCATTATTGTTGTTTGAGTTGTTTTGGCCCATCAGAAACTCTTTGCATAACCTGTCTAGATGAAGAATCTACAAATACGAGTGTATAATTCAGGTAAAAGCAGCTTTCGATGTAGATGCTCTTACTGAGAGAATGAAAATACTCTATGTGTGAATAAGAAATCAATATTACTTTTAGAAAGTTTATAATATTTTTAAGATATTCCTATTTTTGAAAGTGAAGATTTTAATTTTTTTGCATGTGGTTTAGGTTAATTTGAGAGATAGTTTGGGCAAGTAATATATTGTGCTGATTGTTTATGCAATAAGGACCCAGATTTCATTAATAGAAGGAAATTATTATATATTGATTGTCTGAATTAATAGAAGACATGATATTCAAATTTAATTTGAACAGAAGACTACGTATAACTAATTTCAAGCTCAACAAGCACTTATTAAAAGTAGGCCAGAAAACCAATAGAAAATGAATATTTAATCTTAAATTTCAATTCTAAAGATCGAGCTTAGTTAAGGTTTCTTAGAAGAAATAATTGCTAATTCTGATTATATTCTGGGACTAAATTTTGAGAAAGAAATACAAATTGAATACGAAACATATTATTTAATTATTAGCTGAAAATGCATAAATAACAACAGTAATTGCTAATACTGTAAATAATGAATGTCTGTAATTTGGGGCGAATTGCAATATATGCTAACCAGGAATACCAAAAGATGGAGATTTCCTTTAAATGTAGTGTTTTAAGAATATTGATATCAAAGAATTTTTTATTGACGCTGATCATATTAATTGCAAACCAAAAACAATGCCTCATTACATTTAATAATATCAAGAATTCTATCATCACTCTGTAATTAAGAATGATTGATACTCATAAATTTAATTTTTATAGTAAATACCAATAATAATTATAAAGTTGTTGAATATACTATTTGATAAAATCTTCTGGAATGATTTTTTGTTATTATTCTAGTATTGCTGCACTTACTATAATAAAATCAAGTCAACAATAAGAAGAATTCATTAAAATCAAATATTGTTACAAAAATGAATTTTTTGTGAAAATTATTTTTTATACTTATAAATTTAATTTACAATAAGAAGTAATTTTTTTTCTGACTATTAATCTATGATCTTATTCTAGAATCCTTTGAGAGCCTTGTTTACGGGATCATAATCTAAATTTGTAGTATTTAGAGTAATAGCCTGTAAACTTACCAAAAAAATAATTTGAAATATATTTTTTTCTTTAAGAGCCTTACTATCGTATAGTATAATTAGTATAATATACATTAGACTAATTATTAAATAAAATTATTTGGAATTCATTTAGATATACCCTACTATTAATCTAAACACTTTATTAATGCGTAATAATAAAAATACGAATAAAATATTATTATAAGTGCGCATTATTTATAAACATATTAACAATTTAAAGAAATTGTATGGTATATATTCTGTTGCTTGATTAATATGTAAATTAATAATTTATTACATTTATTGTAAAAGATGTAGAGATAAGAAGATAAAATTAATGAAGAATAATAAAAAATCTAACAGGATGATTCTCAAATTTAATAAATTGCTAATTAATAAATTACTACATCCAATCTTAAACCATTCAATTATTAATTGATCGAACAAAACTCAATTAAATAAAATCAATTTTGTTATGCAATTGCTGTTAATAAAGATTGTTCAAT
>CAJJDO010000174.1:17939-36470 GCA_905183005.1 Paramecium pentaurelia
AGAATAATAAAAAATCTAACAGGATGATTCTCAAATTTAATAAATTGCTAATTAATAAATTACTACATCCAATCTTAAACCATTCAATTATTAATTGATCGAACAAAACTCAATTAAATAAAATCAATTTTGTTATGCAATTGCTGTTAATAAAGATTGTTCAATTTTGATTGCCGGTTGTAAAGAATAAATTAAAGTGTTTGAATTTAATTAAGCAATCTTGAAATAACTTGAAATTTTAAGTGAACATAGTAAAGATGTAAATACGTTAAATTTTCTGAAGAGATCGGATCAATTTATATCTGGGAGTGATGATAATTTGATTATAATCTGGGCAAGAAATCCAAATAATTCATGGATTTGTTAATAGAAACTTAATGGACATACAAGTTATATAATGTGTTTGACATTAAACAATAATGAAGATGTTATTGCATCTGGTGATGGTGATAGTACAATTAAATTATGGTATGAATAAAATGAATGGTTGTGTAAATAGACAATCAAAGAACATATAAATCGAGTATTAGGATTAAGTTTTAATGAACAATAAAATAAATTGATATCTTGTGGATAAGATATGTTGATATTAGTAATGGAACAATCAGAATTGAATAAATAATGGATTATAATATAAAAGATTGAATTGGAGAGATAGGGAATTCGATTATGTTTTATTGATAATAGCACATTCACAGTTTAATCTTGGGGGTACTAGTACATGCATATATTTGAGATGAATAGTTCTAATAAATAATTTTCAAAGACAAAGGATATTCCAGTAAAAGAGGGACCAGAATGTACATAATTTCCTTAATAATACATTAAATCAAAATGTATTCTTGTGAATAAGAATAGTTCAAATGTGAATTTAATAAGGAAGTAACAAAATGGTGAATTTACAACCGAATAAATTATTGAGTTTGGAACCCATGAGCTTTTTGGATGTATGACTGACGATGGACAATATTTGATCACTTGGGGAACTGATTCAAAAGAATTTCAGATCAGGAAATATAAAGAATAATGATTGATTTGGTTATTTTAAATGGAAGAGATAAAAAGTAGTTTTTTTTAATTCATATATCAAGTATCAAAGCTGTTTTTTTTCTCAAATTTTTAAATCAAACCTATTGTTAAACTATCTTTGTGATAGGAATTCAAAGTTTTGATTTCAACTATCAACAATACTATAAACTTTCAAAATATTGATAACAATCTCAATTCTTATTATGTAGTTATTTTTTATATCAAATCAGAAAGTGTATTAAAATCATCAAATAATCTAATTTTACAATCTATAATACTATTTTTTTCCCTGCTATTCTTAGAATAGTAATAAAATATCAATATTTTGATAAATTTTAAATAATCTGAAAAAAGGATATTTATTTTAATTAAAATTTCAATAAGAAAATAGATAAAAATTTCTTGATAGTTTCATTTAGAACTCCATTTTTTTTTGCCCTCAAAATAAAGGTTATAAAAAGGAAAGTTTCTTATTATCAAAAATAACTAGGCTTGAGAGCAGTTATAACATTAAATATGGCTGGAATAATCATTTAAACCTTTAGACACTTTTTCCTAACAAGCGTAGATAAATATAAAAGGAGTTTCTCAAATCTTTTAATCTGATTATTTAAGATTTAAGTAAGAATGTAATCATAACATTAATTGATTCTAATCAAATATATCAATTCTTACAAAAACAACTTAGGGGATGATTAGAAAATGGATTCCAAAATTTAGCTTTGCACTCTCTCACAAACTGAAACCTAAAAATTTAAGTAATGAAATTTTTAGGAAATAAATTCTTTAAACCAATTAATATCATATTACTGTAAAGTCACCTCCACATCTATGTATGTTAAAACTTAATATAAAATTATTTGTTAAATTTTATCAAATGGGATTGATTTTAACTTACAATAAAAAACTATTAGTTCATTAAGTATCCTATTCTCTCTGAAACATAATTGAAAAAAATTCAAGCAATTATGACTTCAAATATTTTATATAATAATTACCTTACCTCCATAAACAAAACTAAAAATTCTTTTTTTTATTTACTACAATTAACCACTATAGAGCGATGTTGATAATTATTCTCTCTTAATATATTCTAAATTTTAGTTAAAATGTTATCTGGTTGTTATTTAGGATATAAATTATAATCTAAATGCACAGTATAATATTTGAACTAGAATATATAAAAAAATACATTTTCATCTTTATATGATGTCAATATATGAAATATAGAATGCTATCGTTATGTCCAAAATATAAATCATATTGATCATGTATTAACTCTTCTTTATAGAAGTATGATTTTATAAATTTAATAGAATTATAATATCAATAAATTTATGATTAAGATGGGATAAAATTTTCAAAGCCAATAGAGTGTATTGTCATTAATTTTCTTAGGGATGGAGTTCATATTTTCTCTTAGAATAGATTCAAAATAATTAAATGAAATGATTGAGTTTTTTAATAAAATTTGGCCAGAAAGTGAAGGTTTAATATCAAAATTTTGTATGATGGTTGGAAAGAGAACTATTTTCTTAATTAATCTTGAGGATTAAAAAACAATAGTTAAAGAAAGGCTTTTCCAATAAAATGCAATACAAATGAATGAAGCTTTAAATCAAATGATTAAATATTATGAAATTAAAACAGTTTTATTAGAAGAGGAAAAGAATTGTTGGGATGATATCATCATATAATTAAAAAGAAGATAATAGAATTAACTAGAGTAATAAATTATTCATAATTAAATCAAGAATTAAATAATGTAGAAGAATGATATTAAGAAGGTAATGAATGACTAATTTAGGATTGAAATTATTTTTTTCATTAAATCAAATCAATCAGATATATTACTATTTTAATAAATTTTAGGAAGCTATTAAATTATTAAATACGGATTTATTAAATTAATCCTAATCATATCAAATCATTAAGTTCAAAAGGTATAAAAATAAATGTAGTAGCTAAATAATTAAAGTAATAATAATGATTAAAATTATAATTATTAATAGTGACAATTAATAATTTTAAAATTAGCTTTTTTAGTTCATAAATAGAAAAGATATATTTAATAATAATGAATCCTAATATTTCAATATCTCAAAAGTGTTATATATTATAATAGACTGAAAAGATATATGAATCATTAAGAAGTATGATATTATTGAAAGGATTAAGATTGGAGGAAACAATAATATCTTCCCTAATAACCTTTTTATAATCTTAATTTCTAATTAACTTAAGCTCACATCTAAGTATCTATAAATAATAACATTTATAAATCACTGACATATTGTACACAACTTTTAAACATTAAGAATTATATAATCACCTTTACTTTCAAGATGATTTTCATTATTATCTAGCCAAAAAACTGTATTCTTTTTATGAACTCATCAAAACCAGTTTAATTTATTTATTAAGAAATTATCCGAAAATTTGTATTAAATAATTTAAGGCCAATCATTTAAGTATATTGTCCTACATGTCCATAATCATAATTGAAAGTGGTAAAATACTTTGATTTTTCCTCTCTATTAATGAATTAACCCCTTTCAATATTAGATTAATTTGATAAGAAATCTATAGAACAAATAATTTATAAAAAACAAGAAATTAATGATATGTATTATTATGAATCTGTATGTTCGATTACTCAATTATTTTAATACCTTTAATAATAAAGGTTTATAATTATTTTTTTATAAATATATATATTAATTATATATTTGATTATCAATACAATATACATTTATATATATTAATCATCATAGTATATCTTGAATATATATATGTATATAAACTTATTATAGAAAGCTAATTTCTTACATTTGATTAAAATTCTTTTATTTTTTTCATATTAATTCTATTCATATTCCCATCTCCTCTAATCTAATCAATTGATTGATAATTATATATAAGTGAATTAAGAAGTATTAAAGTAAAGAGTTTTAATTTATAATATTTTTGGTAATTAAATTATTTCATTAAATTCTTATTAAGTTTCATCCATTATTCTTTTTTTGTTTTCAAACTCTTTACTTTTTTTTTTTTTCTTACTTTTTGGTAACATTATTATTGCTATTTTGATAAATTTAATTATAAAATAACTTTGTTATTACTCCAAATAACTCTTGGATTATTAGGATCATTCTAAAAATATTCATGGATAGCTTTTCTTGAATATAATAAATTACTCAAGTTTTATATCTTAGTATACATAGTATTGGATAAGTCCTTCCTTTTATTATTAGTGTTTTCTATACATATATGTCTGCTAATGTCATTTTTAATTTGTTTTATTCATCAAAATGATTAATTATTTGATTCAAATCACTTGGGTATATAATAAAAATGGGTATATAGAATAAAAATTAAATACTATTACGTAGAAATAGTAAATTAATTCAACAATGATTTGATTTGATAAAGTTATAGATCATAATGAAACTTAATTTTGAATTAAAACAATAAAATTAAAACCAAAGTGCTAAAAAGTAATCTTGAAAATGATAAATTAAAATGAAAAAGAATTAATTTATATTCACTGAAATACTATATTTGATAATTAAGTAGAGATGATATATATAGGTATTATGTTCTTTTGATTGTTTAATTGAAGCTGATATATGAGTATTATGTATAATAATATTCTATTATTATCATTTTTATTTCTCTATTTTACTTTGAAAGGATTAAATTATTGTTTATTTAATAAGATGCTCCCCATAGGTAATTGCGCTAATAACTTCAATATCAAAGGATAACCAGTATAATATTATTTTATTTGTAAAAAATCAAATTATATTCTATTTAAGAAACAAAACAATTATTTAAATCTGATTTAAATTATATGGGATTTGTCAAATCATTTTATTTTCATATTGATCCTAGTGCATTTAGTCCTTATTAAAAGAAAAGATGTATGATTTAAATTTTATATTTCTTGATGAAATAGAAGAAAGTGAAGAATATTGAATTTCATTATATTGATTTATATCATGAAGTAACATTATAATATTTAGCTAATTGTTTTTAATTGATTAAAGTAGAATCAATCAATCTTTTATATTTTAATGATAATAACTTAGCATAAATAAATCGTATTTTTCAGGGTATAAACAATTTGAAAATTGAAAAATAAACTTCCTCAAATCTTAATACTAAATGGGAAGCTGACAAAATTGATCCGAATGCATCAGATGAGAAAATAAATGAGATCTAATTTATTGAAAATCCTAAAATAAATACTGGATGGTAAGCAGTACAAAAGAATTAATTTATTAAAGACGATTACATTTAACTTTCTGCAGAGTATTAAGCACTGATTCCAAACGATCTAAGAAGATCATTAAACCTCAATAGAGGAATTAGTGGTCTGATTGTTAATTAATTATCAAGAATTGAGGATAATTAACAAAATTTATTAGTATAAATAGAAACAAATGAATAAATAATTATTGATGCAAAAAATTAAATTGACAGTATAACGAAAAGAGATCTATACGCATAATCAGTTGGAAATATTTAATTTTTGTTAAAATTGTACGATTATTATGAAGTTTGGAGCAAATTGAATTAATATTAAGCAACTATTCAAACTTTTTGGTCGGTGCTGAATGGGTCCTTATAAATTGTTTCTTTAATTTATTTGAATAATGAACCTAATATGTTTATATCTGCATTAATAGCCTTAACCGCAATCAATCCAATATTATAGATGTTATCATTTGCAGTATTTTAATAGCGTGTTTTTAAAAATTTTTCACCTTTAAGATAACTGTCTTATATTCTTTTATTTGCAATATTTAACTTTTTAAAGATTTGGGATATCGTTATGATTTGTTTATTTTTAGCAGTAAGGCAATTCGCTGAAGATGTAAAGAGAGAGTTTAGTGGTTAAGGATATTTAAAGTTCAAGAGTTATGCCTCAAAATTTTCAGGTAGTATAGCTACTTCAGTATTTTAGAATGAAAGAGTTTAAGCTGATCCTAATGATATTAAATAAATATAAAATTAGCCATTTTATGAGGCTGTAATGTGGAGAACAAATGTTGAAGAAGCTTTGAATAAAATTCCTTAGTTCTTTGTATATATTTTATCTTTAGCATCTACTCAATTAGATGGTATTTGGGTATTTTCTTTTGGTCAACAAATAAAAGAAGGTATATTTGCAGTAAAAGATTTATTAGAAGTTGTTATTAAAGACTATTTTATTCCAGCTTTAATTTTAAGTACAGTTTCAGTGGATTAATTTTTTTAATCTATGTTGTATTTGAGCTCAATATCAAATTAAATATTATTGGAATATCCTAAATCTTTTTAAATTGTGTCAAAAGTAAAATAACAATACTTAAAAGAAAAATTTACTTTTAAAATTAATGTGAAAACTTTAAATTTTACTAATTATGGAGATTTAAAAAAATAGAAGTTATTAGCATAATTTAGGTATGTTCTAGCTTCAATAAATACTATTTTAGAAATTGATTAAGCATAAAGATTGTTTTGTATGGGAGCTGAACTAAATGATTTAATAAGATGTTTAAAAGTGAGTCCATTGTATTAAATAAAGTTGAATTATTATTTGGATGAAGTAAAACCTGAACATATTCCTCACATTAATGNTAATCATATTAAATCTCATCAAAATTAGTTATTCTAATGATTCATTTTTTAAGGAATATAACAATATTTTATTAATTTTTCTTAAATTAAATAACCCTCATATCTTTCTCCTAAGCATCTACTCTAACTTAAACCATTATTTTCTTATAAATAATGTTGCTTTGATTTTATATTAGATCTTCTAATCATTTAAGTAGTGATAAAATACAATTATTTGTAATTTTTAAATTTATTATGCTTGAAAAATTAATTTTTGATAAATGATATTTTGACTTGAAAAGCAGATATCTAAAGGAAAAAAATTAAATAAATAATTTATATATATTTGGTAAACTCAAAAAAATTGTAATGATAGGACATTGAATAATAAATTTAGCTTTGATCCACAATCAAAACTGGAAATATGATGGTTCATTTTATGAGAACTACCAATAACATAAACCAAATAGAAATATTGAAATATATAAAATCAAAAGAATATATTATAAATACATAAAATTTTTTTTATCATTATGGCGATTTTTTCTATATTCTTAATGAATAAAGCTGCAAATAAACTAATTTGATTTCCCACTTTCTTATTTTAAGCCAATCACACAAATTCCGGTCCTCATCTTTAAGACACTTTTTTGATTTGTAGTATAAAAATTAAAGGAAAGTAATAGAAAATCATTAATTAAAAAAAAAAGTAAATGAATTGCACTCGCCATATTCAATTTCCAATAACTTCCATATGTATTGCCCCTCACTAATGTTAATGCTAAAGGAAACTTTGCATTGATTGCCAATATGAACACGGAGTTGATATTAAATATACGATTCCGACTCATAAATTTCAAGATATGGTAATAAAGTAATTAAAAGAATCGAAGATTGATCAAACTTCTGAATTCACCTAATAAAGAAAGAATTTTTTAATGATTCTCTTTCAAACTGAAAGCATGCTGAAGAATACTTGGCAACAGTTATAGGAATCAATCCAAAAAATATATGATACAATTGAGATTCAGAATAAATCATATTTGGAAATCATGAACAACAATTTCAATCCTGCAGATTTTTCAGATACTGACTTAGAGAAATTAGTATAAATTGTATAAGGAAAAAATTTAAATGAATGGAAAGCTTAGAAGGATTCTTATTTGTAGAAATTATCAAAGGTAATGGATTGGTGGGAGAAAGAAATTAAGGCTTTTAATGAAAAGTTGAAAAATGAAATTAAAGAATAATTGCCATCAGATATTAAAGGAAAATAATAACAAAATGAAATGAAATGTCTATCATAAGTGAATGTTAAAGCATTTTCTTATTAAATAATTGAAGCTAATTCTATTAAATAATAAGAATATTGTTGGGCAGTTGCTATTAATAAAGATTGTTCAATTGTAGCGGCTGGTTGTAATAAACTAATTAAAATTTATGAATTCCAATAAGGAATGTTGAAATTAAATCAAGTTTTAAATTAACATAAAAATAATGTGTTCACTTTAATTTTTATGAAATAATAAAATTAATTGATTTCTGGAGATTAAAGACTTATTTTGATTTGGTAATATATTATTGATCCATGGAAAAAAATTATTTTATCATATTAAAATAATTGATGGATTTGTACATAAACTATCAATGGTCATAGTAATTGGATTAGATGCATCATTTTAAATAATAATGAAGATCTATTTATATCCAGTAGTGATGATAAGACTATTAAGTTTTGGGTTAAAAAGAATCAATGGATTTTTTAATAATCTATTACAGATCATAGTAGTTATGTCAATCAATTAAGTTTAAATGAATAATAAAATCAAGTTATATCTTGTGGATATGATGGATTGATATTAGTAATAGAGTAATCAGAAACTAATAAAAAATGGATTGTAAAACAAAAAATACAAGTTGATTCTATAGGATATCGATTATGCTTTATCAACAATAATCTATTTACATTTTAACCTATAAATGGGAATTTGATGTATCTTTATCAAATTAATAGTGTAAGTAAATAGTTCACTAAATCAAAAGATATTACTATAAATCAAGGAAATGAAGGTTCTGAATTATTTCCAAAATAATTTATTAAATAAAAATAATTAGTTGTTAATAAGCATTGTGAATATGTACATTTAATAAGATTTACAGAAAATGCTGAATTTAAAGTTGAGTAATCTATTTAATTTGGAACAAATTCTATATTTGGATCATTAAGTGATGATGGACAATATTTGATTACTTGGGATTAGACATCATATCAAATATAAATAAGGGAATTCAAAGAACAATGAGATAATTATTATATTAAATATAAAAGTCAAAGTTAATTATTTTTATTTAGATTAAAAAAATCAAAAAATCAATATTTACTTAGATCTCAATTAAATACAAAATTCCAAATATACAAAATAAGAATAATAATTTTTCATCTTATTTTGATTGATATGGAATCAAAGAAAAATGTTGTAGCAATCAAAATAATAATATAGATAACTTAATAATGTTTATATGAAGGAGTCTCTAATTAGTTGGTAAATATTATATGGAGAAAGTTAAAACACTATTTTATGAAATGTCTTATTAAAGTATAATCTTAATTGTTTAGATTTCCAATTTGATCCATTACCTTAGAATATATATTTATTATTATATCAACTATATTCTTGGTGGAAAGATGAAAATAAAATTATAATTAGGATTGAATAGTTTTTTGTTGAAACTCTATCAGGTTTAAATTTTCAGGTATAAAATGAGAGGGTGAAACTCAATCTAGTAATATGAAAAGTTTAAGTTACATTCTTTTTGATGAAGATTGAGTTAAAAGAGATCAAAATCATCGAATAACAAATAAAGAAAGACTCGGAGGCTAGAATAGGAACTATAGTTTAAGTAATCATGCAACAGTACTCTTTATTATATATAGATAGTAGTAAAATAGACAATTAAATGTTTAATAGAGAATAAAGGACTGGCTCAGAGTGCGAATCAAGTTATGACAAGAAATGATTTAATAAATTGTTCAAAATAGTGTTAAAAAAGTATAAACTCGATGGTTGGAGAAAGAAAAAGTTTATACTGATAATAAACAAAGAGCAGTAGATATATATATTGATTCTAATCAAATCTGTTCAGCATATTTATAAAGAATAATTTAACAAATAAATAATAAAATTAGTGATCAATAAAAAAAGCCTAATTAATCTTTTATGGTAATTTATAACAACTTATTATTTTTAGCAAAAATAGGAATTAAGAACTTCTTCTATTTAGAAATATTTAATTGCCTGGAGAATCAATTATTAAAAGGCTGAATGATTAAAATTATTCAAAGATAGATTAATTTACCTTTTATCATATTTCAATTCGGTTTTTAAATATTTTTTATCCTTTAAAACAATTCTATAATTTGCTAAATTTCTTTTAATATTTGTCATGAATCACTTTTAGTTCATATGTATTTTGAGGATCTAAATAAATAGTTTATAAGGAGATTAGGAAAATACAGGAAAGTATTGCAAAAAGAACAAGATAATCAAGAGGATAATCCTAAGAATGGATATACTGATAATGTGCATGTTGCTAAGAACTATTAGGTTTCAAGAGAAGTAGAAGTTAATCTGTTGGTTTGCAAGAAGAAAAAACTATTTCCCCAGCTACAAAATGAAGATCTTAATATTAAGAGCAAATAAAGCAGAATATTTTAAGTATTTGAGAATATTATAAAAATTTTGAAGAATTTTGGAAGGCAATTAGATGAAAATTTTCCTAATAATCGGTATGAAGATGAATGTAATATTACGGGTGATCTCCTCGAAATTTATGTAGAAAAATTTAATTGAAATCTATCAGAAATCAAGAATAAAATATATTATATATATGAAGAATGTGTGTAATATGGAAAATTTTTAGAGACAACTCCTTTTGAAAGAAAGCAAAGAGGGAAATTCCAAAATAAAATTAATATTATTAGGATTAGGGGAATAAATGATTATGGATATTACAAGATTTATGGAAATGTATGGAAAATTATAGGGAGCATAATAATAGAATGAATAAAGAGCTTATATAGATCATATAGTAATTGTGAGGATAAAATTAAGAGAATCTAAAATATATAGAAATTAATCTATTTATTACCATTAGCAAGAAATAAAATAGAATGGTAAAATTGCAAACAATTTTAATTTCTATTTTATGTATACTGCCAGAGAGATATTTATTAAAAGCAAAATTTGCTAAGCTACCATAAACATAAAAACGAGATGGAGATAGATAAATTAATTTCAAATCTTAAAGAATTCAAAATTATAATATATATAGAAGATTGATGTAACATGAAATTGAAATCATAGTCATTCAATTACAATAGATTTAAATATGTTGAAAAATGCATATCAAGTATAATATAAATTTTGGATGTAATAAAAATTATAGGAAAATTAATTGTTGGCAAATTTATAGAAAAACTGGCTAAAAATTATTAATATTATTTTATATATTGAAATTAAATTATGACATTTTTTTAAGCTTTGCTTTGGACTTACAATCTAATTAAATTGTATTTATATCATTTGATTCTCCAAAAGCTAGCTTATTTTTAAAGAAGTAAATTAAATTAATTTTCCTAATAATATATCAAATTCACTCTTCTCATTTTATATCCTATCTAAAAATCTCATGATTCCTGTTCATCAAGATATGATAAAAAATCATCATCAAGCATCACCAAAGGTTCACTTTAGAAATAATAACAATATTGCCAACACCACCTAAGTAATTAGAAGCCATCATAAAAAAATCCATTTTCTTGAAATAATCCCTACCAAAACTATCTACTTCCTTTTCTTTGTAGATATATTTATCCCCTTCTTATATCCTTTCAAATATAAACCAAGAGGAAGGGTTCACTATTGAGTAAATATCCCGATCTTTCCTAATACAAAACTCTATATAAATAGCAGACACTTAGTATCGCCCCATATATCAGCTACTGAAGGAGAACCTCCTCCAATATAAGATTCAGAAAATAAGAATCTAATTCTAAAGATTTCCATCACAGAGACTTTTCTTACTATCTAATCTTAACTTTTGCTGATTTTAGTCCTCTAAGGTTTCACACTATAAATTCTTAATCACTATCAAAAAGAACAGTATGAAAAAAAGATTATAGGATTTTAACAACCCTGATCCTTCCTACCTCTCTTTATATCAAGAGGGATTCCACAGTTTCTTCCTAGAGGTTCTTTTCTATAGTGATTTTCTTAAAGGCTTCTATAAATTTTGAAAACATCTATCATTAGCCTCTGTATAAGATATTTTTTTGTCACTAAAATATCAGTTTCATTTTATTGTGATGTTGATATTCTCTCAAAAGCTTAATTGATATAGTATTATTAACCAAAAATCCTTTTACAATCAAACGTTCTTAGCATCCTAATATTAGAAAGCTAAAGTTCTTGCTCGACGTGTTGGAGTATATTACACTCCAACTTCAAATTTAAGCTAGTGTCTTTATAGTCTAGGTGATATAAAAATAGAGTCATCGTTCTCTCTTGCTAAGCTCGTCTCCTTTTAGAGTTACCTACTATCATCCTCATACTCAATTTAAGTTTATCTAGAATTTAAAATTANATTGTTGGCAAATTTATAGAAAAACTGGCTAAAAATTATTAATATTATTTTATATATTGAAATTGAATTATGAAATTTTTTAAGCTTTGCATTGGACTTACAATCTAATTAAATTGTACTTATATCATTTGATTCTCCAAAAGCTAGCTTATTTTTAAAGAAGTAAATTAAATTAATTTTCTTAATAATATATCAAATTCAGTCTTCTCATTTTATATCCTATCTAAAATCTCATGATTCCTGTTCATCAAGATATGATATAAAATCATCATCAAGCATAACTGATGGTTCCCTTTAGAAATAATAACAATATCGCCAACACCACCTAAGTAATTAGAAGCCATCATAAAAAAAATCCATTTTCTTGAAATAATTCCTACCAAAACTATCTACTTCCTTTTCTTTGTAGATATATTTATCCCCTTCTTATATCATTTCAAATATAAACCAAGAGGAAGGGTTCACTATTGAGTAAAATACCCCGATCTTTCTTAATACAAAACTCTATATAAATAGCTGATATTTAGTATCGCCCCATTTCTTTAGGGAAGTTATCAGCTACTGAAGGAGAACCTCTTCCATTATAAGATTCATGCAATAAGAATCTAACTCTAAAGATCTTCATTACAGAGACTTTTCTTACTATCTAATCTTAACTTTTGCTAATTTTAGCCCTTTAAGGTTTCACTCTATAAATTCTTAATCACTATCAAAAAGAACAGTATGAAAAAAAGATTATAGGATTTTAACAACCCTGATCCTTCCTACCTCTCTTTATATCAAGAGGGATTCCACAGTTTCTTCCTAGAGGTTCTTTTCTATAGTGATTTTCTTAAAGGCTTCTATAAATTTTGAAAACATCTATCATTAGCCTCTGTATAAGATATTTTTTTGTCACTAAAATATCAGTTTCATTTTATTGTGATGTTGATATTCTCTCAAAAGCTTAATTGATATAGTTAAAATCCTTTTACTATGAAACGTCCTTAGAATCCTAATATTAAAAAGCTAAAGTTCTTGCTGGACATGTTGGAGTGTACTACACTCCAACCTCAAATTTAAGCTAGTGTCTTTATAGTCTAGGTGATATAAAAATAGAGTCATCGTTCTCTCTTGCTAAGCTCATCTCCTTTTGAGTTACCTACTATCATCCTCATACTCAATTAAAGTTTATCTAGAATTTAAAATTATAAGCAGTACTTACAAAAGTGAAACTATCATATTTATATTCCAAAAGTATGAAATTTGTTCCTTAAGTAATCTGAATTTCATTAAAGAGACAATTTTAAAGTAATGATTTAAAAAATTTCTAAAAATGAAAAAAAAACAGATGATTTTCACTTAGAAATTAAAAAAATTCACCAAAATTATTAGATTGATACATGAATGCAAAACTTTGAAAGTCCTAACCTTTAGAAACCTTAATAACGATTAATCCTGGTAATTATTACCTAGATGAAATTAATCACTTGTTGTACTTTAGAATACCCTATCATTTACTACTTTTTTTAAATTAGATTAGACTATTTTCTAATTAAGGAATTGCCAAATTAAATTAAAACTAATATATGGAACTTTAGATTTAGAATATAAAAGGGAAGACACATCTTATATTATCAAAATAAAAAGAAATAAGTTAAATAATAATTGAATAGATGTCTTCTGCTAAACTGAAGAATGTAACTAAAGAGAAATGAGAATATATTAATATTTAAAAACGTAGCTCAATTTACAAATAGATCATATTGATTAATAAATTCAATAGGAGACTACCACTAAATTTACAATTCTGTTTATTGGGCCAACCATGCATACTGAAAAAAGATGAATAATGAAATTAGAACTTGTCAATAGCAGCAAAATATTTTATTGCTATTGGTGAGTTTGTAAGAATTAATACTGAATTTATAAAGGTGAATTAAAGAATAGGAGATAGATAAATAGGCAAATTATTCAATGCATGACAAAGAAATTCTCATCCCTTATCAGATATCGGGTAGACGTAGTTAAGAATTATTAGTAAGTTACATCAGGAGATTAGAATTTACTTCTATGAAAATGTTGAGCTTCCTTTAGAGTTTTAATAAAATTAAATGAATTTAAGAATTCTATTAGATACTCAAAAAAGGAATACTTCAGAACAAAGTGCATTCTAATATATATAATAGAGTTAATATTAATTACTATGTCATTATTTTGATATAAAAATATTCTTGCAAAGAAAATCTTGACCTTAGATCCCAAATACCATACTGATCAACAAAAATTAGGCATATAAATAAATTATAGAAGTGTAGTTAAACGAGGATAACTTTTAACAGGAAGCTTAAAGAGAATTATGACCTCCATTTTTATATTCATTATCTATGGGGCTAATATTGTGTAAGTAAACATATATCATACTAGAGCTGATTTTTTATTTCAGCATGAGAAAATGAATAAATACTTTCTCCTATACTTTGTCCTCTTCTATTTGTCCAGCATTCAATATTCTTAATCTCCTTTAAATTAAGTCATCTTTGTCTATTATTATATTTCAATTAAAATAAGAATGAAAAGTTAAAAGTTATACTCTGGAACTTAAATATTTGAATATCATTAACTAGAACATATAATGGTACTTTATAACAAAATATCAGGCTCCCTAGTGGATTGCACATAAAGAGTGAGATATTTTGGATAATTCAGAAAGTATTATAATCATACAATAGAAAACTTCCAGAAATTTTGCTAGTACTGACAGATTTGAACCAAACTGAAGTCAAATTCTGGAATAAATAGGAAATTGATCTTGTACACCTTCCTGCATGTTTGAAGGATAGATTTTCCCTCTAGATCAGCCAGTCCATCTTTTTTATCAAAAATATCCCATAATCAATCCAAATTAGGATTATTTGTATGTTATAAAAAACTATTATCTAATTTAAATCTTTATAGATAACTGTAGAGTTTTGTGTTAGTTTAATTTTTACCCAAGCAAAATTTCATGTTGAATTAGGATAATTCAAATTCATGCTTCATAAAATAAATTGAATAAATGTATAGGTACTCTTAAGATGGTCAGAATTAGGATGTTATTTTCATCTAAATAGATGAATGTTTCTTGAAGCTCTAATTCCTTTTTGGTCATACAACTTCCATGACTTAGGCTGGAAAATATTCATTAGGATGATAATACATTACCTTTCCAATTTCTGTGATCTCTTAAATTATTTTCTCAATAGCAATATAAGAAAATTATATTTTGACCATATTTTTTTTATTATTTAATCAGAGGGAATATTTTTTTAATATTAAAATTTAAAATTTGCTCAAAAAGTCTTTTAAATCATAGATAATATATTAAAATACATTCTAAAATTGTTTAAATTTAACTAGTAATTAATCAAGTTGAAATATATATAATATATAAAAAGAAGAATGATAAATCACAGGAGTTTAATTTTATAAAGAAGCCAATTAGACTTTGTCTATTATTAATTTATGCAAAAGTTTAATACATGTTACTTACTGTTATTATAATCTTTTTTAAATACATTTCCCATTTTTGTTTCCATCAAGTAAAGTAAAGTAGTCATTCTCAATTATTTCTCTTTGATATAATTTTCATCAGATTTTCTAGACCATTATTCAGTCTTTAAGATCAATTAGTCTTATTAATAAATTAATCAAATATATTTCATATAAATGAATAGATTGTAGTAGCATATGATAATTGAAAAGTATTTTAAACTTTGTAATGATTTATAAAATCAAATAAATATTTTGTTATTTTCAACAAAAGACTATAGATAAATGTAAATTAACTCTAAAATTAAACTTACAAATAAGAAATAATTTTTAATTACAAAAATAATTATTGTTTAAAGAAACATTTTGTTAATTATCTGAAGATAGTATATCATGCATCTTTTTTTAATAATTTTAACTAATAGAAAATATTATGGCATGAATTAACTTTCTGATAAATTTGAGGAGCATCTAGATGTAATTATGATGATATTGAAGAATTTCAATCATTAAATTTGTGCCTCTTCGATCTTCAATATAACTATTATGATGGCTTTTTACACTAATATGAATATGCCTATACAACAATATCTTGTTCTAAGTGTTTATCACAGGAAAGTTCATCCACCTTTCTTTTAATGTACAGTTAGAAAAAAGCTCTTTAAAAATTTAATCCATTTCGTATCAGCAGGCCTCATCTTATTCTCTACTAAGTTCAAAAATCTTAATACAATTAACCAAGACTCCTAAAATCTAAACTCATATTTCTTCATGTTTCTACAATCATTACAAAATGTGCATTTTTTCACCAAATATAATATATATTTGATTCCATTAAAATTACTTCATAAGGTAAGACTACCTTTATATTTTGGGCAATCCTCCCTTGAAATTATATTCAGTTTATTGGTTATGTATGGCAATCTCTTATAAACCATTTAATATCAAATAATTATCCACTTAGTAAAAGCATCAAGTAGAAAATGCAAAATCTCAAGTTTAAGAATTAAAATTTTTATTGTAGACCTTTTTCAGTTCTGACAAGATCAGGGTTTAATTTAATGGTTTAATCATTTCTAAGCAGTGGTTTGTTAGCATGTGTTTAAATAAACGTGTCAAAGTAGAGAAAAAGAATATGACTTGAACTGAAAATGACATTATATTCAAGATAAACAAGGAAAATATATCTTATACTTTCCAGCCATGTTTGAAGGCTTTTAGATCTTGCATCCTGGTAAATTGCTAAGCTTCCCTCTGGACAAACCCGTTCATCCACTCTCATTAAGTCTAAGAAAAAGTACAACAATCAAGACTATTGTTTTTCTTTAAAAAATTAAGATAATAACAAAGTTATAAAATCAAAAAAGCTGTTTTAAAATATCCTTTTAAATAAAAAAGTTGCTTTTTAAATCATAATGTATATTTCTACTTATAAATCTAAAATTATACTATTACTTAATCAAACTCTCAAATCATTTTGAATGTAGTAGGCTTACAAAAAGATAAAAATTGGTTATTTATATTTTACTAATTGATGAATATTTAATAATAGAAAACTTTAAAGTTTATATTTTATAAAAAACTGGAAAAAATACTTAATTTTAATGATAATGCAAAAATTGCACTTTCCAATTCCTAGGATTATTTATAGAGGAGCTGAACTAATTAATTTTCAAGCATTAATTAAATTCAAACTAAATTCTAAAAACTAACAAATTAGATAGGAATAAAATATAATTTAACACTTTATATATTAATCTCAGATATATCTAAACAATAATTAACAAGATTCTAGATATTTAATGACAACATAAACACTACTTTAGATATAATTCTTTCAAAATAATTATTTTTGCTTTAGACAATATCTTTTTTTGTGATTTAAGTTATCTCTAAACTTGTTTCAAGACTTATAATTATAATATTAGCGAAAGAGAAAAATTCAGAACCTTCATTTCCTTGATTTATAGTAATATCTTTTGATTTAGTGAACTATTTACTTACACTATTAATTTGATAAAGATACATCAAATTCCCATTTATAGGTTAAAATGTAAATAGATTATTGTTGATAAAGCATAATCGATATCCTATAGAATCAACTTGTATTTTTTGTTTTACAATCCATTTTTTATTAGTTTCTGATTACTCTATTACTAATATCAATCCATCATATCCACAAGATATAACTTGATTTTATTATTCATTTAAACTTAATTGATTGACATAACTACTATGATCTGTAATAGATTATTAAAAAATCCATTGATTCTTTTTAACCCAAAACTTAATAGTCTTATCATCACTACTGGATATAAATAGATCTTCATTATTATTTAAAATGATGCATCTAATCCAATTACTATGACCATTGATAGTTTATGTACAAATCCATCAATTATTTTAATATGATAAAATAATTTTTTTCCATGGATCAATAATATATTACCAAATCAAAATAAGTCTTTAATCTCCAGAAATCAATTAATTTTATTATTTCATAAAAATTAAAGTGAACACATTATTTTTATGTTAATTTAAAACTTGATTTAATTTCAACATTCCTTATTGGAATTCATAAATTTTAATTAGTTTATTACAACCAGCCGCTACAATTGAACAATCTTTATTAATAGCAACTGCCCAACAATATTCTTATTATTTAATAGAATTAGCTTCAATTATTTAATAAGAAAATGCTTTAACATTCACTTATGATAGACATTTCATTTCATTTTGTTATTA